>WOXC01003056.1:0-24126 GCA_011680675.1 Gymnobelideus leadbeateri
GGGGATAGAGAGAGGAAGAGGAAATAGTGCTTCCCTCAAGGAACTTACATTCTCTAGAGGAATCAACTTATACATGTACAAGTACATAGAGTATTTATACAAAATGAACATAAGGTAGATTTGGAAGTGACATACCAGTAGCTGGAGTGATCAAGAAAGGAGTCATGTGGGTTGGATATCTGAGCTTGAATGAACCTAGTGACTCTTATAGGAGCAAAGATTGTATGCTAGGCATGAGGTTCAGCCTGTGCAAACGTTCAGAGATGGGAAATGTTACTGTTGTCTGTAAGGAAAAGCAAGAAGGCCTGTTTGACCAGGTCAAATTAATGTGCCATAGTGCTAGAATGGTAATTTGAGCTAAGTTGCAAAGGACTTTACACTCTGGTGACAAATTATAATGGCTTTCAGGTTTGCAGGTTATTTTATATGCATTATCCTATTGGATTCCAGATTGATTGTTTGAACAAATCTTCACTGAGTCCCTACTGGGGAAGCAGATGTGAGTCTGGGATTCACTTGCACAGGCACAGAGTGCACAAGTTTAGGATTCATTGCTTGACCTTTTCAGCTGCTTCATCTCCCTAAGTCCCTTCTATGGATAAACCATTGCAGTGGAAGAGACAAAGAAAAGAACCAGTTCCTTCCCTCAAGGGATTCAGTCTTAGAACTGAGGCACATCTCCTTTAGAATAGGAGATCATATCTAGTTGGACACATGATGCTGGAGTTTATTGATAATCATTAAATATCATATTTTTGGCCAAAGTCTGAATTAATCAAACAGACTGCTTTGCCTTGCTTTAAAAATGCCTTTTTCTGTATCAGCAACTGCAGAGATCAGATAAGGCTGGAAGTAGGATTTCCCCTTTCATAGGACATACTCCATTCAGAAAGAAAACAGACATCCTGAGAGCATAAATTCCAAATGTACCCTGCTTTGTCTTTGCTCTCTGAGTGAGCTCACAGAATACCTCTTCTTATATCAACAAAGCAGACTAGGCTTACTTTATGGCCCTTAAGGATGAGACCCTTAACTGGAAGCATTAACTTGAGTGATGGGGTTTTTTCTTATCTTAATATTTTTGGACATATACTATGTTATGGAATGTTAATGGTAAAGAAAACACAGATATCCTGGATCATAATTTCAATTGACGCTTTGTCAATTATCTTGTTTTATTGTGTTTACTTTCTATTCAATTAAGAAAATTCCTTTCAGGGGGTGGCTAGGTGGCGCAGTGAGTAGATGCCAGCCCTGAAGTCAGAAGGACCTGAGTTCGGATCCGGCCTCAGACACTTAACGCACACGCAAACAAAAACCTAGCCATGTGACCTTGGGCAAGTTACTTAACCCCAATTGCCCTCCAAAAAGCAAAAAAAAAAAAATTCCTTTCTTGTACAATGATTAAACATTTATGGGGATCACAAATTTGTGTGACACAGCCACCCTGAATTGGAATGGCTCAAAATGTATTTAAGCTTTTTCATTTCTTTGTTCAATAGTCAGCCTTAGGCTGGCTCCTTGTACAAGTGTGCTAGTCTTAAGGGAATAAATGCTGTAACTGTATATCAATATTTGTTTGTCTCCTTTAACCAAACTTTTTAAAAGTTAACATTATTTACACTCTACATACTTGTTACAACTACTTGAGCTGATCAGCTATACCAGAATTAGTAGGTTCAGATTTCTGTGACTGGTGGACTGTCCTTAGGTAAAGACAGCACCCCACCTGGCCATGTCTCTTCCAGTCTTTTATATCTGTTTGGGTAATGAGACCTGGATAGTGAATGAGACAGGGTAGTATACACCACTGCATGATTTCCTTGGATTTGATAGACCAGTTCCATAAAGGCTACTAGAATATTTAAGCACAGGTTTGCACATTTAAAGAATTGGAAACTCAAACTTTACTTGGTTCCATCAGTATCTGATGGACTATTCTCTTATTACAGTTTCTATAAATGATCCAACTCCAATTTTTAAAAAACTGCTCCTTGGATTTTAGATGCAAACTTTCAGCTTCAGACCTTTGTTCTTGTGATCCTTCATTTCCCAGATTCTAATCATGACCTGGTACAATCATAGGATCCTACAAATTGTGCTGGAATATTCCTTAGAGATAACCCAGTTTAGGACTTCTTAACCTTTTATATGTCATAAGCATCTTTGGAAGTCTGGTGGAGCCTATGAACTCTTTCTCAGAATAAGTTTTATAAAATCTATCTTTTCCTTTGAGTAAGTATATACTTGCATTTGTTATGGAATTATTAACTCCTTTTTGTGAATTGCTAGATTTGCAATAATTTTTTTTACACTTCTAGTTTTCTCTGATTTTTCTTATCTTTCCAGCTTTAGTTCCTGTATAAGGAATTTGTTCCAGGTAGTACAGTGAATAGGGCCCTGAAAGAACCTGGTGTCAGATGGCCTAGTTTAAATCTGGCCTTAGACACTTGCTAGCTGTGTGATCCTAAGTAAGACACGTCACCTTAGTTTTTGCTTAAGTTTCTTCAATTGTTAAATATGGTTAACATTAGCATCAACCTCCCAGAGTTCTCTTAAGAATCAAGTGAAATAGTATTTCTAAAAAGCACTAGGATAGTGCCTGACACATAGGAGGAATTATATAAATGCTTATTCCCTTCTCTTACCCTTTTCATTTGTAAAGGCTGAGCTGTTTGGATTTGGTCTTGCCTTGGATCCCTGGGTTCTTGTGCTGAAATTCCTCTCCTGGGGCTCAGGCTCAGTCCTTGGATCTTCAAGGTTCAGAGTGCATCATTCAGGGCCCTTTCTGGTGACTCTGGACAGAATGCTAAGGACAATGGAACCTTGGTTCCCTGGGCTCTCCCTGTCTGAGTGCTGTGGCATTACATTGGTTGGCACTATATGGTTGTTTCCTGTTAACAGGTTGTTACCCAGGCTCTCCAGGGTGCTCACTCTCTCAGTTTCTTCATCTTTTCTTGATGGGGGCAGGAAGGAGCACTTATTAAGTACCTATTATGTACAAGACCTGTGGTAAATACTCTTTAGATATCTCATTCAACTTCACAACCACCCTGTGAAGTAGGTGCTATTAATATCCCTACTTTATAGTTGAGGAAACTGAGGTAGGTAGATGCTAAGTGACTCTATTGCTGTCACTTGGCTAGTAAGTAAAAGTCTGAGGTAAGATTGCAACTCAGTTCTTCCTGACTCTCAGGGTCAAAACTAAATACTGTGTCACATGGCTGCCCGTGGACTTCTGGCTAACTGTACAGTTCTGAGATTGGAGTCATCTACTATAGTTTTTCATTGTATATCTTCATCATGATTTCTTCTGAACTTAAGAATTTTGCTGGAAGAGGTGTCTGGGAGCTGGATGGTTGACCTCTTGTTCAGGCAGCTGTTTTGTCTGGAAGGTGAATTACTGATCTATGTGAGGAGTTGGGGTTTAAAAAGAAAGAAGGACAGGGTGGGGCTTGTGCTAGGGGCAACATTTTTTCAGAGTAGAGATTGTCTTTCCAATTGTAAATACAATTTAAAATTCTCTCTAATTTATCCTGTCTATATCTATTTCTACATACCAGTTTGTATATTGTCTCTCACATTAGATTGTGAACTCCTGGAGAGCTGGAACTTTTTTTTGGGGGGGGGTGCTTTATTTGTTTCTTAGTGCTTAGTACCTGGAACCTAGTAGGCCCTTAATAAAAGCTTGTTGCTTTGACTTCTCCTACCAGGTCATGCCAATTACTGGTGCCCAAAGGGCTATAAAAACGTGCATACCCTTTGACTCAGCAATACCATTTCTAGGGCTATATCCCAAAGAGATCATAAAAATAGTGAAAGGACCCACAAGTATAAAAATATTTATAGCAGCTCTTTTTGTGGTGGCCAAAAGTGGAAATTAAGGGCATGCCCATCAATTGGGGAATGGCAGAACAAGCTATGGTATATGAATGTAATGGATACTATTGTGTTATGAGAAATGATGTACAGGTGGACTTGAGAATATCCTGTAAGGACTTATATGAACTGATGCTAAGTGAAGTGAACAGAACTAGGAGAACATTGCACACAGCAACAGCCACAGTGTGTGAAGACTGCTTTTAATAGATTTAGCCCTTCATAGAAAGGACCTAAAATAATTATGAAGGACTAATGATCTTTAAGGCCATCCACATCCAGAAAACAAACAGTGGAGTCAGAAAGCAGAGGGAAGCAGCCTATTTTCTTTTTTTTTTTTTGTTTTTTTCTTTCTCATGGTCTCTCCCATTTGTTATAATTCTTCTGTGCAACATGACTAATGTGAAAATGTGCTCAGTAGGAATGTATATGTAGAGCCATATCATATTACATGCCATCTTGGGGGAGGGAAGGGGAGAAATTTAAAAGTTATGGAAGTAAATGTTGAAAACTAAAAAGAAACAAATTAATGAATTAATAAAAAAGAATTTACCAATTAATCAATTAAGCAGCAAAGTGAATAATCTTTAACTCTTTTTGAAAAATCAAATTAATACAACTTCCAAGTTGCCTAGGTGCCTATGGCCCCTCAGACATCTAGATAGCCCTTACATAGTCTTTAGAGGCTCCCCATTCTCAGGAGTTCTAGAAATAATATGGGTTAGATGCTAAGATCCAGAGCTTGCCCTCAGCCACTCTCACTAGGAGCGATCAAACATCTCTAGCTATTTTCCCTTCATAATCTCCCAGAGGGGGAAAGATCTGATCAGGGGGAAAGACTGGATCCAACACACTGATTGATCCTCTGTCTACTGATTGCTGAAACCCTGGCCTTGTGATGGAACGAGATGCCCTCCCAGAGAAGCCACTTCTTCATCTGTGCTTCCTCATTGTTTCCTTCTCTGTGGGGACAGGTCCATGGAATAGAGACCCCACATTTATTTTGGAGCTGTGGCCGATGCTTGCTCCCTTGCCCTTTCATTCACAGCAATTCATACCTTGAGTAAATATTTCCTGTTTCAGTGCTGTGCTTAGCCTTGGTTCATTAGCATTTTGAGTACTTGAAAGCTTGGGCTTGAGTTAGTTTCAGAAGTTTCCAGTTTTCAGACTGAGTACAGAATAAATAAGCCAAGATGGGTAAATTGCCGTTAAAAGACCCCACAGTATCTAATTCTAATAAATGGGAAAACTGCATGTACAGAATGAGATTCTGGAAGGAGGATTTGGCAGTGTCAGTGGGCTGGAGATCACTGTTCAGGCCTTTTCCTCTGTGTTTTCTTTCCCTCAACCAAACCTTAAGCTTTTCAACATTTGGACAATTTTAGGAATTTGCATCACAGACAATATTAAATAGTTCAGCTCCCCAGAAATGTTCTATGCTAAACAGTTACCTCTCCCCCTGACCTCAGCAAATGCTCTGAAGTGACTCCTGACCAGACCAAGATTAAGACTTTGCTGATCTCTGAGGGGGCTGAAGACCATCCATGGCCTATATTAGGGAAAATGACTGGCCCACCCACCTCCCCCCCTCAAACTCCAGGAAAAGATTACAAAACAGAGAACACAGATGCTTTACAGTTTCTGAGGGGGCTGTCTGAAGAAGAAAATACAGAAAAGTTCTTACCACTTCTTCACTGCACAGTCTCTGTGTCTTCCGTGTTTCATAGATTTGGTGATTCCCTTGAGTTTATTTGTTTGTTTTTCTCTTAATCCCTTGACTCTGACTCTCTCCCAGTCAGTTTGTTAACCCAAAGCTCTCTGATCACAGAATTGTAAAGGCTTCCACTTTTTAAAGGATTCTGAAAAGCAGAAGAGATATGGAAATGAAGTAGAGGAAAGGGAAACTGAAAACAGTAGCTAGCACTTTGTGTGAGTGGCTGAATGAGGAGACAGAAAGAGGAAGTGCCTAATAAGGATGTTGAGGAGGATGGGATGGGGATCTTTTGAGGTGATGTCAGCTTGCACTGATTTCCTCTGGTGGTGGAGAGATTTTGGATTATCGAAAATAGAAGATCACCAGAAATTTATATATGTCTGCCCTTAAAGGTTGATTACAATTATTTGTATATGAGCATTGTTTATTCTGGAAATCAGCTTAAAGAAGAGAGATGAGTGGATGAATGAATCTGTCTGATTCCTGTTTCACGATCCTTTGCTCTGTTCATTCCTTTCATTTCTCCCTTTTGGGAATCGATAGCATCATGTTGACCAAGGCAAACTAGGGCATGATCTGAGTTGCCTTCCTTTAGCTCAACAGTACTGAAATGTTTTGGTTTCAAAGCAGTCGTTGGGTGATAGATTCAGAGAGGTCAGACACCTTAGGGATTATAAGATGGTGGATTTAGAGCCATTAGGGACCTTAGGGATCTTCTAGTCCAATACCTTCTTTTTGCAGATGGGAATACTGTGGCCCCAGAAGAGTTAGGTGACTTATCCAAGGTCACAAAGTGGTATGTAGCAGAGATTAGGTTTATACTTAGACCCCTTTTCTAGCATTCTTTCAAATGATTATCTATTGAGAAACAAATAGAGAAGGCAGGTTGTCAGTAAAACAGGTATTGGAGGCAGAAGACCCTGTCATTGCATATACAGCTAGTTCTGTTTTCTGGGGATTCTTGTGGTAACAGATTGTGTTGCCAAAAGAAATCCAAAAGGATTACAAAGGCTGGCACAGGTAATTAAAGACATTAGAGCCATATGTAGTGTTTCTTTATTGCTTTTAATTCAAATCAGGGAGAGATTTAATAATGAGAAGAATAAGACACATCTATGTAACAATGGATATAAACAGGAAGTTTTCAGATGTAGAAATCAAAGCTCTCCATAGTCATATGAAAACTGCTCTAAATCATTACTGAGTAGAGAAATGCAAATTAAAAGACCTCTGAGGTATCAGGTCACTGTCACAAGATTGACTAACATAACAGAAAAGGACAAATGTAAGAAGGGTTGTGGGAAATTTGGGATACTAATGCCCTGTTGGTGGAATAGTTAACACCTTTTTTTCAGCTATTTATTTAGCACCTTGTTTTAGTCCATGTTTCTTTTAAGACTTGCCTATGATTATATCAAGTCTTTTAACTTGTGAACCCCTGTTGCTGATGCAACAGGAAGGGGCAGAAGAGGGAGGAGCTTAATGACCATACATAAGGAGAAGCCCAGGGAGAGAAAAGAACTGAGAGACCACTTGTGGTGGCAGATTTTGAGAAGGGAACATTTCTGGTGGTGACACTCTGTTTGTCTCTTCTGTCTGTGTTGATTTTTGTTTGTGATGTGTGTTGAGTTCTCAGACCTTGCTGGTGTGTCTGTGTTGATTTCACAGGCAGATAGTAAATTAATGATTGTGCCAGTAATGTACATGAATGTTATTGTGGTTTTTTAAAGCTTTGTCTTCCCAGAAACAGAAACTGTGAAGGACTTGAGGTAGACTGGAAACTGTGAGCTTCAATATGGAATGGCATCTAGACAAGGAACTGAACAAGCAGCTGGACAAGGGGCTGCCTGCCTTTCAACCCAGGTGGCAGTTGGGTGGATTCAGGTAGGAACTAGACCCATGGAAGAGGAACTGTGGAATCTGAGAGCCAGTCTCCAGTCAAGATGAAAAGACCCCTCCTTGGGTATTTAATGCAAACTGAGAAAATCATGATTTACTATGGCTATGGGTGGGAGGACTTCCTATTCTGTATCCTGTACCCCTTCAGGATGATTGAATTAAGGATGATTGGAAACTAATCTCCAAACAAGAAGAAAGATCTTTTGACTATGAGATTAAGACAATGTGGAGGTGTGGAGAACTTTGACCTTTGTACATTGTATCCCTAAAGGAGCCTTGCTCCTTAAAGATGATTGAGTTAAGGGCTTACTGAATGATATCTTTTTTTAAAAACTAGGTGACCACTTTGGTGAAAACTATGTGGCCACTTTAGTGTTAACCTGTTATGCTATAACATTGTGAATGCTGTACTTTGATATCTGTCAATGTTTTTGTCTTAGTTTATTATGGAGTAAATAAGAGAGTTCACCATTCTATGTAATTAGAACCTTGAAGTTGTTCACAGCAGCAGTCCTCTGGAAAGCTGCTCATGCTAGGCTTTATACCTATGTGTACAAAAATATTTATAGCTGCTCTTTTTGTGGTGGCAAAGAATTGGAAGCCAAATGGATGCCTATCACGTGGGGAATGGCTGAACAAGTTATGGTGTACAGTTGTAATGGAATGCTATTGTGCTGTAAGAAATGATGAACAGGATGCTTTCAGAAAAGCCTGGAAAGACTATGAAGAGAACAAACCTGGGGTGAGAAGGACCAGAATCATGAATGTCATAACAGCAGTATTGTGTGGTGAAGACTGTGAATGGTTTAGCTATTCTCAGCAATGCAGTGCTGTAAGACAATTCCAAAGGACTTATGTGGAAAAATGCTATCTACCTCCAGAGAGAGGATGGATAGAATATGAATGCAGATTGAAGCATCCTTTTTTACTTCATTCTTCTTGGTTTTTTGTATGTGTTTTCTTTTGTAACAAGAATGGAATAGAAATATGTTTTGCATGGCTGTGCATGTATAAACGATATCAGAATGTTTGCCTACTAGATGAGGGCAGACAGAAGGGAGGGAGGGTGAAAATTAGGTACTCAGAATTTTAAAAAATGAATGTTAAAATTGGTTTTACATGTAATTTAAGAAATAGAATATTAAAAATTAATATAATATTGTCATTTTTATTATATTGGGCTTTCAGAACTCAGATCAATGCAGTAATTAACCAGAATTTCAGAGGACTAATTATGAAACATGCAATTGACCTTCTGAAAGAAAGGTGATGAACTCAAGGGGTAGGATTAGAAATGTATTTTGGGATCTGCCCAATGTGGAAATATCTTATGCATGTTAGTTACATGAGCTGAGTGTTTATTTTCTCCCAATGGTGGCAGGAGGAAGGGAGAGAAAATGAGGGTAATAATAATTATTAGAATTCCCATAGCACCTTCAGGTTTGTAAAGCACTACCTCATTTGATCCTCAAAATAATGGTATTATTATCATGTTATAAAGACATGTCATTGAGTGTAACCATTAATCATTTTAAAAGTGGAGTTTAAAGAGCCTGGGGACTGCAAGGGGCATGCACCCAAATCATGCAGCCTCTAGACATATCTACTCAGTGCTTACATAGACCAAAACTACAACATAAAAGTAGCTAAGGAAAACCATAATTTGACAGTTTCTAAAAGCAAGTGGGAAAATACAGAAGCCAAAGGATGGCATTGCTTAACAACCCATCACTTACCCAATCAATAAAAATTCCCTGACTGGTTCCTTGGTAAGGGTGAGGAGTTGTGGTGTTGTGCTTGGTGGGGCTTTGTGGTGGGCTTGGGCAGGCCTGACTTGGCAGGCCTTTCTGGTGGACTCGGTCTGTTTTGTTGGTGAGTTTCCTAGGGGACCATGAGTACAGGTTTTAGGCTGGTTTCTGAGGTGAGCTTGATAGGGAAGGGGTTTGGGGGAGAGTTCCCAAAAATGGTGGTTACAATAATCATCCTCACTTTTTAATTGAAAATAAATTAAATTTGAAAAAAGGATCACACATTATTCTCTACTTTGAAAACCAGAAAAAAAATGTCAGAAATGTCTTTCAGCTGTGAATAGTCTCTTTGCATCTCGATCTAGTCAAAGCTCCTCTACCTTCCTGCTTCATCTGCTTCCTGAACATAAAGTCACCACCCATTCCCCATCCGGCTTTAGGAAAACAATTTTTGACTTCATGTAAGGATAGTTTTTTCTTTATTTTGTAAACTGGTAGGCAGATGGAAACTGAAACTGGTTTGATTCAAGTAATCAGCCCATTATTGGGTTGTCTGTGAATGTGTATTTGTATTTGTCTATGGAGGACTTTGGACACCAGAAAAAATATTGATTTGACCCTAGAGATGGCAGGTAACCTCTGGAGATTATGACACAGAGATATGAGATGGTCAGACTAGCATTTAGTAAGATCACTTCGATAGCTGAGAGCAGGATATGCTGGAGTGAGGAGAGACCTGAGGCATGGAGAACAAGCATAATGGCATTACAATAGCCAAGACATGAAGTTAAGAGGGGGTACACCAGAGCTGCACTAATATCAGAGGAGGGAATGTACATGGAAGATGTTGTAAAGCAGAATCATTAGGACTTGGCAATAGTTTGGAAATGGGGAGTGAAAGATAGTGAGGAGGTGAGGATGGTGCCTAGATTAGGAACCTGGGTGATTGAAAGGATGGTGGTTCCCTCAACAGTAATAGAAAAGTTAGGAAGAATGGAGGGCTTTGGAGTAAAGAGAACAAGTTTAATTTTGGAAGTGTTGGGTTTATGATACTATAGGACATTCAGTTAAAGTCCAACATTCAGTTGGAACTGTGAAGCTGGAGAGTTAGGAGGTAAATAGTTCTGAAAATCATGTAAATAGGGATGATAATTGAATCTATGAGAGCTAATGAGATCACCAAGAGAAATAGCAGAGAGGAGGGGAGGGCCCAAGACTTGAAGAGCCAGCCGCTCATACTGAGATGGTCATATACGGAGCAGGGGACCCAGGAGAGAGCAGTGTCACAAAACCCTAGAGAGAACAGAGAATCAAGTCAAAGAGGGTGATGTTTAGCTGAAGCAGCAAGGCACCCTTAGGGAGAGGGAAGAAGCAGCCTGTGTCTAGTTCTCTACCTGGTTTGTCATCTAATCTCAAAATTCCATTTAAGACCTTGTTGGTTAAGAACTGTTTTCCTGTTCTCAGTTGTGAAAACTATAGCCTTCTGCTCACTATTAATTCTTTTATAGTGTGATTTTAAAAAATATTTAGATCATTGACCCATTTGGAAATGATTGTAGTATATAGAATGAATGATGATTTGTATTCCTTCATCACAAAATTATTGTCTAATTTTTGCAATAGATTTTGTTGAATAACAAATTCTTTTTCCATTTTTTTTCTTTTTTTCTATAGACTTATCATTCAAAGCAACCCCAGAGGCATCTAGACCACCTCTCTCAGTCTGATTATAAAAAAACAGATCAGTTAGGTTACTCTTATAAAGTCACAGATAGTTAATGACAGACTTGAATTGGCTTGAATTCAGGTCCTCTGGGTCCAAACCCAGCTCTTTTTGTCCATTGCTGCCCCTTATCTAGTGGGCTTATCAATCTTAAAGGCACCTGGGTATCACATTGGGTAAGAGTCCTTAGAATATGGAAGAACTTATTTCAAGTCTTACTTCAGAGTGATACCAGCTTTATGACCCTGGGTAAGTCACTTACTTTCAGACTCAGTTTCTTCCTCTAAAATAAGTTTAATAATAGCACCTTTTCCAAACTCCCCTTTCACCCTTTGCATCTTCACTGCCAGTACACTGACCCTCCACACCTCTTCCTTGCCCTTTCTCTAGAAAGACTTTCTGAGTTTAAGTAAGGACAATTTATAACTAACTGGGCTTTTTGCCAACTCTGAGTCAGACTGAAATTGAAACTCATTTGATTCTAGGAAATCAGTGTATTGCTGTGCTATGCTGTGTTGTGCTTCTCTCTCTCTCTCTCTCTCTCTCTCTCGCTCTCTGTCTCTCTCTCTCTCTCTCTCTGTCTCTCTCTCTCTGTCTCTCTCTCTCTCTCTCTCTCTCTTTCTCGCTCTCTTTTTCTGTCTCTCCCCCCCTACCTCTGTGTTTGTGTGTTTGTGTGTGTGTGTGTGTGTGTGTGTGTGTGTGTGTCCCAAAGTACTGAAATCCATGACAGAACAAAAAGAAAGGGTTGGGAACCCTATACTCTACATGGAGAAGCTAACCATTGTTCATTTTGAGCTTAACTTCAAAACAGCGACATGAATTGAATTCAGAATATAAATAATTGTCAAGAAATTACTTTGAATCTGGAAATCTCCCTCAGCCATGAAGGCCCCTTCTCCCATTGGTGTGTTCTTTCCAGAGGCCCCCATTTTGGAGACATTCCTAGAACTGTCATGCTTCATTCTTCTTCTGGAGGGTATTTCTGACTCTCCCCTCCCCCTCCCCTTCCTTGTTTTTCAGCCCTTTTTTATCTCTTGTCTTCAACAGAATGTAAGCTCTTGAGGGCAGAGACAGTTTTCCTTGCATTTGTATCCTGAGCACTTAACAGAGTACCTGACACATAGGAAGTGTTAATAAATAATGTTCCTTGCTTTGTCTTGATATAGTCCCTAGAAGCCTGAACCCTACTGCTATGAACTAGTTGAGCAATTGTGTATCAATCACTGACATTGCTTCTTTTTGCAATACTTTTGATGATTGTGTATCCTGTTCTCCCACACCCTTTCCTTCATCCCTTACTCCCTAGTTGTAGCATCCATGTAGCATCTCATATTTGAGAAAGATTTAATACAAAATTCCAGGTACACATTTTCTCTTTAAAACTCAATTACATGTAAACAGAAATATTTAACATTTATTTAAAATCTTTTTGAGTTCTAAATTCTCTTGCTCCTCTCATTGAACCTCCTTGAGAAGGCAAAAAATTTTGATATAAACTACATATGTGTGTCCTTGCAAAACATTTCCATGTTAGCCATATTGAAAAAGAAAATATGGGACAAATAAACAAAAATAATGAAGTTTAAAAAGTATGCTTCAGACTGCATTTAGAATCCATCAGTCTTTATCTGGCGGTAGAGACCATTTTTCATAAGTCCTTCAGAATTGTCTTAGATCATAATATTTCCTAGATTAGCTAAGTCATTCACAGTTGCTCATCATGTAATCTTGCTATGGGTGTGTACAATGTTATACTGGTTCTCTTTGCATCAGTTCATATAAGTCTTTCCAGGTTTTTCTGAGAGCATCCTACTTGTCATTTCATATAGCACAACAGTATTCCACAACAATAATATGCAACAGTTTGTTCAGCCATTCCCCAGTAGATGGTCATTCCCTCAATTTCCAGTTCTTTGCCACCACAAATAGAGCTGCTATACTTTTGTACATATGAGCTCTTTTCCTTTCTCTTTTGTCTCTGCAATACAGACCTCATAGTGGTATTGCTGAATCAAAGGATGTACACAGTTTCCCTCTGAGCAGAGTTCCAAACTGCTCTCCAGAACTGTATCTCCACCAACATTGCATTAATGTTCTAATTTTTCCACATTCTCTTCAACTTTTATTATTTTCCTCAAATTCATTGCTGAGAATGAAGATTTTCTGAGGAATTTTAAAGCTCTACTTTATCAGGAAGGTACCTTTCAAAATTAGATGATTTGACTGTAGAAAACAAGTCCTTAAAAATACAATTAGTCAAATGGAAAAAGAGTACATTGAAGAGAACAACTCCTTAAGAAGTGAAATTAGGCAAATGGAAAAGGAGGTACAAAATATAATTGAAGAAAATCATTCATTAAAAATTAGAATTAGCAAGTGGAAGCAAATGACTCTATAATATATAAAAAAATCAGAGAAACAAAAAAAAAGAATGAAAAAATAAAATACTTGATTGGTAAAACAACTGACCTGTAAAACTGATCCAGGAGGGACAATTTAAAAATCACTGGTCTTCCTGAAAGCCATGATGAAAAAAAGAGCCTAGACAGTAAGCATCTTTCAGGAAATTATTGAGGAAAACTGCCCTCGAGTCCTAGAACTAGAGGGTAAAATAAAAATTGAAAGAATTCACCTATCACCTCCTGAAAAACATCCCAAATTGAAAATACCAAGGAATATTTTAGCCAAATTCCAAAATTATCAGGTCAAAGGGAAAATGCTGCAGGTAGTCAGAAAGAAATAATTTAAATATCATGGAACCACACTCAGGATTACACAGCACCTTGCAATTTCTACATTAAAAACCACAATCCTGTGATATATTGTTTAAAACAAACACATTTGAAGCAGAGAGATACACAGAGAATAAAGGTAAAAGACTGGAGCAGAATCTATCATGCTTCAACTGAAGAAAAAAAAAGCAGGGAGGTGGAGTCATGATGGCAGAGTAGAAGCAGGAAATTCTGTGACCTCCCCCCACAACCACCTCAAATACCTATAAAATATGACTCTAAAATTTTTTAGAGCTAGAGAACCCACAAAGTGACAGAAAGAAACAAATCTCCTGCTGAAGGCAGCCTAACAGGTCAAGGGAAGGGTTCATCACAGCACACTGGGAGCTAAGCTCAGTCCCACATGAGCTATGCAGTTTTGTCCCCAGGGAGGCATTGGTGGACAGAGCAAACTTCAGAAGGGTGAATCACCAGCAGCTGTGGCGGTTTTCACACTTTTCAACCCATAAATGCCAAAAAGAAAGTAAAAGGTCAATCTGGACCTCTGTGGAAAGGAAGGGCATGGTCCAGCCCCTGCCCCAGGGGGAAGATGTGGCAGAGCCACTATGGCTGCAGCTACAGCTCTACCCCATGGCTACCTCAGGAGCCCCTGGCCTACAAATTGTAGAGGGTCCAAGAGACCATTCAGAGGCAAAGCATTCTTACTTAGACCTGCTTGGATCTCAGACAAAGCAGAAGCAAAAATAGATCTAATTAAAAGAGTTAAGGAAGGAAGCTACATATTACTTAAAGGTATTGTAGTCAGTCAAGTAATATCATTAGTAAACATATGCACCAAATAGTATAGCATCCAGATTCTTAGAGAAGTTAAGGGAGTTATTGGAAAAAATAGACAACAAAACTATACTAGTGGGGGACCACAACTTCCCATTCTCAGAACTAGATAAATCTAACCACAAACTAAACAAGAAAGAAGTTAAGGAGATGAAGAGAATCTTTTAAAAATTAGATATAGTTGACCTCTGGAGAAAACTGAATGGGGATAGAAAGAAGTATAATTTTTTCTCAGTGGTACATGCCACCTACAGAAAAAATGACCATGTACTAAGGCATAAAAACCTCACAATACAATGCAGAAAGGCAGAAATATTAAACACATCCTTTTCAGATCCTCATGCAATAAAAATTACATGTAATAAAGGCTCATGGAAAGACAAACTAAAAATTAATTGTAAATTAAATAATCTAATACTAAAGAATGAGTGGGTCAAATAACAAATCATAGACACAATCAATAACTTCATCCAAGAAAATGGCAGTAATGAGACAACATACCAAAACTTATGGGCTGTAGCCAAAGCTGTTCTTAGGGGAAATTTTATATCTCTAAATTCTTACATGAATAAAATAAAAAAAGAAGAGATAAATGAATTGGCCATGCAGTTAAAAAGCTAGAAAAAGAACAAATTAAAATTTCCTAATTACATGCCAAATTAGAAATTGTGAAAACCAAAGAAAGAGTAATAAAATTGAAATTAAGAAAACTATTAAACTAATAAATAAAACTAAGAGCTAGTTTTATGGAAAAAGGTACATAAACTTCTGGTTAATTTGATTTAAAAAAGAAGAAAATCAAATTACTAGTATTTAAAATGAAAAGATTTCATTCACCACCAATGAGAAGGAAATCAAAACAATAATTAGGAAGTATTTTGTCCAACTGTGTGCCAATAAATTGAAAATCTTAGTGAAACAAATGAATATTTACAAAAATATAAATTGGTTAGATTAAGGAAAAGGAAATAAAATATTTAAATCAGCGCATTTCAGAAAAAGAAATTGAATAAATCATCAGTGAAATCTGTAAGAAAAAATCACCAGAACCAGATAGGTTTACAAATGAATTATTTGTTTTTACATTTTTTTTTTTTTGCTTTTTGGAGGACTACTGGGATTAAGTGACTTGCCCAAAGTCACATGGCAAGTAAGTGTGTCAAGTGTCTGAGGTATGATTTGAACTCTGGCCCTCCTGACTCCAGGGCCAGTTCTCTATTCACTGGACAACCTAGCCACCGTTACAAGCAAGTTCTATCAAACATTTAAAGATCAATCAATTTCTTTTTTTTTCCCCAAAAGCTTTATTAACTTCTGTTTTACATCGTTCATTTCCACTAGATTTTGAGTTACAATTTTTCCCCATTTTCCCCTACTACCACCCCAGAATAGCAGTCCCACAAGGTATCCCTTCATCCAATCTGCTCTCTCCCATACCTTCTCCCATACCCCCTTCGACTTTTCCAGTAGGGCAAGGTGAATCTCTGTGCCCCAATGCCTGCACATCTTTTCTCCCAATTACATGCAAAATAATATTAATAATAGTATTTATATATATTTGAAACATTTAATTTTAAAATTTCAAGTCCCAGATGCATTCCCTTTGTCCCTTGTCACCCACTTCCTCTGGGAAGATGAGCAATTCAGTATATGTTGTACACATATAGCTATGCAAAACATTACCATAGTAGATATATTGTAAAAGACTGGCTATATTTCCCTCCCAACCATCCCACTCACCACCTGGTCCATTCCCTATTTTGATCCTGTCTCTCTTCAAAAGTGGGTGCCTCCAACCTCCCCTCCCCCCAGCATGCCCTCCCCTCTATCATCCCCCCTCTCATCCCCCTTGCCCCTACTCTGCTGCAGGGTGAGATATCCCATTTAGTATATATGTCATTCTCTCCCTGAGGCAAGTTCAATGAGAATATGATTTTGCCTTTTTGCTTTCCTGTTCTTCCCCTCCCCTGCAACTACTTCTCCTTGCCTCTTCTACATGAGATAGTTTGCCCCCCCCATCTCTCCCCATCTCCTCTTGCCACATTTCTCTCTCACCTCTTAACTTCACCCCTTAAGTATCATCCCTTCCCACCAAATTCTACCTGTGCCCTAGATCCATGTATACCTGTAAACATATATACACACATTCACATATGTATTCATATGCCCATATACCCTTCTTCAATTATTTTCATACTGAGAAAGGTTTCATCAGTCACAGTTATTGTTTTTCATTATAGGATTGTAAATAGTTCAATGTTGATAAGTTTCTTTTGATTTCTTTTTCCTGTTTACCTTCTCAAGTATCTCTTGCTTCTTGTGTCTGAATGCCAAATTTTCTATTCAACTCTGGTTTTTTCCTCAAGAATGCTTGAAAATCGCTCAGTGTAGAAGTTGCCAGATCCTGTGTTATCCTGATTGTGTTTCCACACTATTGAAATTGTTTCTTGCTGGCTGCTTGTAATATTCTCTCCTTGATCTGGGAATTCTGGAACTTGGCTATAATATTCCTAGGAGTTTTCTTTTTGGGATCTTTTTCAGGAGGTGATCTGTGGATTCTTTCAACCTCTATTTCGACCTCTGGTTCTAAAACATCAGGGAAATTTTCCTTGAGAATTTCTTGAAGGATGATTTCTAGATTCTTTCTTTGATCATGGCTTTCAGGTACTCCAATAATTTTTAAATGATCTCTCCTGGATCTATTTTCCAGGTCAGTGGTTTTTCCCATGAGATATTTCACATTGCCTTCTATTCTTTCATTTATTTGGATCTGCTTAACAGCATCTTGATTTCTCATAAAGTCATTAGCTTCCATTTGCTCCAGTCTAACTCTGAAGGAATGACTCTCCTCAGTGAGCTTTTGAGATTCTTTTTCCATCTGGCAAATTCGACTTTTTAAGGCATTCTTCTCCTCATTGCCCTTTTGGGTTTCCTTTGCCACTTGAGTTAAGTCTATTTTTTAAGGTGTTGTTTTCCTCAGTCAGGCTGTTGACTCTCATTTCATACTTTTCCTGCATTCTTCTTATTTCTCTTCCCAATTTTTCCTCCACTTCTCTTATTTGACTTTTAAAGTCCTTCTTAAGGTCCTCTATGGCCTGTAACCCGCTCATATTTTCCTTTGGGGCTTTTGGAGCAGGATTTCTGACCTCACAGTCCTCTGACTGTTCCATGCTTCAATCCTCTTTGCCCCCAAAATAGGAGTCAAATGTTTCATTTTTCTGTTTATTTTGTTTCCTTTGCCTTGGCATGATGCCACTTAATTACTTGACTTTTGGGCTTGTTGCCACAGTAGAACTCTGCCACCAGACAGGGGAGCTTCATCCCGAATGTGTGGGGGGGCAACTTCCATTTCTGGCAAGCTGGAAACCCACCCCACAACCCCCCCCCCCCCCAGATCACAATCCAGATCCAGGGAGGTTAAAGCAAGAGCGATTACCCCCCAGGACTGATTGCTGGATCTCCCTACAGTTTGCAGGCCAGGAGCTGGAGCCGCCGCTGAAAACTGCAAAATGGCATGTCTCCTCAGCAGCTTCTAGCCCCCAGGGGAGGAAGTCGATGCATTCCCCAAATACTGGTCACAAAATCCATAGGGCACTAACCTCTCACTTTGTCCTAGGCATGTCTGTGTTGACCATTTTGGAATCGCCACAGCTACTGGTATTCTGGGGTTCCCCCAGCCAGCTGTTGGCCCAGACACCCTGGGGCTAAAACCTCGGTAGCTGGGCTCAGCTCTCCACGAGCTGCGTGCTGTGCTGCCGGCTCCCAGAGCGCTGGTCCTTCCTACAGGGCTGCTGGGCTGTCCTCAGTGGGAGGTTAGCTTCTCTGTGTCATTCTTTGGGTGCTGGGGCTCCAGAAGTTGTTCAGAGTCACCTTTTACATAGTTTGGAGGTAATCTGAGAGAGCCTTGGAGGTGTTGTTTCTACTCTGCCATCTTGGCTCCGCCCTGTTGCCACTTTACTTGATTTTTGGGCTTGTTGCCACAGTAGGACTCTGCCACCAGACAGGGGAGCTTCTGTCCCAAAAGTTGGAGTCTTCTCAACTGCCAGAGGTATTATTTGGGTGCCCTCCCTGAAGCCCCCACACACTCTGGCAATCTGGTCACACACCCCAAGACCTCCACCCCAGACCACAATCCAGATCCAGGGAGGTTAAAGCAAGAGCGATTACCCCCCAGACTGATTGCTGGATCCTCCTACAGTTCGCAGGCCAGGATGTGAAGCTACAAAATGGTGGCTGTGTCATAGTTCCTCAGCAGCTTCTCACCCCCAAAGGAAGAAGCTAACTCACTCCCAAATACTGGTCCCAAAGTCTATAAGGCACTAACCTCTCACTTTGTCCTAGGCATCTATGTGTTGATAATTCTGGAAAAGCCACAGCAGTTGGTGTTCTGGAGTCCCTCCAGTTGGCTGCTGGTCTGGCTGCCCTGGGGCTAAAACCTCCAACTCACATGGTCCTAGGCTCAAGTCTCAGAGTGCTGTGCTGGCCACTCCCTGCTCGGCTGCCAGACTGTCCTCATTGGGAGGTTAGCTTTTCTGTGTTGTTCTGTGGGTTCTGGAGCTCCAGAGGTTGCTAAGATTCCCCTCTTTATATAATTTTGAAGTGGTATGGCCTGGAGTGCCATGGAAGTGCTATTTCTCCTCCACCATCTTGGCTCTGCCCCGCCCCCCCCCCCCCAAGATCAATCAATTTCAATACTATATAAACTATTTGAGAAAACAGGCAAAGAAGGAGTCCTACCAAATTTTTTACAATAGAAATATGGTGCTGAAACCTAAACTGGGAAGATCCAACACAAAGAAAGTTAATTATAGACAAATTTCCTTAATATATACAGATGCAAAAAAGAATTTTTTTTATCATGACTTTCAGGTAGTCCAGTAATTTTTAAACGATCTCTCCTGAATCCATTTTACAGGTCAGTTGTTTTTCTAATGAAATATTTTACATTGCCTTCTATTTTTTTTTCATTCTTTTGGATCTGTTTTATAATACCTTGATTTCTCATAAAGTCATTAGCTTTCATTTGTTCCATTCTAATTCTGAAGAAATTATTTTCTTCAGTGAGCTTTGGGATTTCCTTTTCCATTTGGCCAATTATGATTTTTAGGGTAGTCTCCTCATTGGCTTTTTGGACCTCTTTTGCCATTTGAATTAGTCTATTTTTAAGGTGTTATTTTCTGCAGTATTTTTGGGGTCTTCTTTAACAAGCTGTTGACTTGTTTTTCATGATTTTCTTGTAGGACTCTAATTTCTCTTTCCAATTTTTCCTCTACTTCCCTTATTTTATTTTATTTAAAATTGTTCCCTTATTTTATTTAATTTAAAATCTTTCTTGAGGAAATGGAAATGGAAAGTGAAGCAGAGGAGGAGAGCGAGGATCGAGGTGGTGGTGGTGAGCCAGTGGACTTGGATCTCGGCTAAAGGACAGGATTTCAGTGTCTGAACTTTCAGCTAGTGCTCCTTTTGGAAACCATGATATTCTTTGGAGAGGTTTTTCTTGTGTGAAAAATGAACTTTTGCCAAGTCATCCTCTTGAATTATCAGAAAAATATTTCCAGCTCAATCAAGATAAAATGAATTTTTCCACACTGAGGAATATCCAAGGCCTATATGCTCCCCTGAAGTTACAGATGGAATTCAAGGCAGTGAAACAGCTCTTAGAGGTCCAGCGTCTTCCATTTCTTCAGAGCTCGAATCTCTCCCTGGGCATTTTGAGGGGTAATGATGAGAGTATTGGATTTGAAGATATTCTTAATGATCCATCACAAAGTGAAATAATGGGAGAACCACACATGATGATGGAATACAAACTTGGTTTACTGTAAGAAGAAGGAAAACAGGAGGAATAGCATCCTGTTCATAATTGTCTTTTTGTTATGATTTGGTGTGTGTAGCATGAAGGTACTGATATTTATGTAACTGTTCTTCTGGCTAATATGTGTTGTCAGTAATTCGAATTTGTTTGGGTTGTACTATGTTATACTATTATGTAACCATATTATTCTGAGTAACTGAATATTATAAAGTGAGGCAACAAGAAAAACAACCTTAGTTCTTAAATATGAAGAACAAATTTCTGTTGTATATTTAGAGGCATAAGAACATAAAACAGGTGTTCTGATTAATCTCATTTTGATATATCCTCTTTTAGCATTGACACCCAACTGATTTCTCCTAGAGAAAAAAAGTACGTTTTTGCAAACAAAGCCTTCCAACTCTAACTTTAACGGGCTTCATGTAGCAAAGGAAGAGACCAACACTAGTCTCCCATTTTCTTTTTTTTTAAAATAAAAGAAAAAGTTCTTATTAGAAAAACAACTAATTTGGTGAACAGATTGGGGAGAGACGGTAAAGGAATTGTTGGACTACCATAAATTTACAGATAAAAACAGAATCCTAATACAAAAATTACAAGAAATTATTAAGGAAAATTGCCCCAAAGTTCCAGAACAAGAGGGCAATAGAGAAATAGACAAAAAATCCACCCTTCACCACCTGAAAGAGACACCAGGAGGAAAAGATACAGGATTGTCATAGTCAAATTTCAAAGCTCCTAGTTTAAGAAGAAAACATTGTAAGAAACAAGAAAAAAATGAATAAATAAATAAATACCGTGGAGATGAACAATCCAGATTTTACAAGACCTAGCAGCTTCCACACTAAAAGACCACAGGTCTTAGAATATTATATTTCCTTATATATATGTTTGTATGTATGTATATTTATATTAAACAAATGCTTTATTAACTTCTAATTTACATCATTCATTTCCACCAGATTTTGAGTTACAATGTTTTCCTCCATTTTCCCTACCCACCACCCCAGAATAGCAGTCCCACTAGATATCCCCTCATCCAATCTGCTCTCTCCCATATCTTCTCCCATACCCCCTTCGAATTTGCCATTAGAGCAAGGTGAATCTCTAAGCCCCAATGCCTGGAAATCTTATGAAACATTTAATTTTAAAACTTCGATTTTCAGATCTATTCCCTTCCTCCCTTGTCACCCACTCCCTCTGAGAAGATAAGCAATTCAGAATTTGTTGTGCATGTATAGCTATGCAAAACATTACCGTAGTAGATATATTGTAAAAGACTGCTTAAATTTCCCTCCCACCCATCTCACCTCCCACCTGGTCCATTCCCTACTTTGATCCTGTCCCTCTTTGAAAGTGGGTACTTCCAACTTCCCCTCCCCCTAGAATGCCCTCCCCTCCATCATCCCCCCTCTCATCCCCCTTTCCCCTACTCTCCTGCAGGGTGAGATATCCCATTTAGTATGTATGTGATTCTCTCCTTGAGCCAACTTCAATGAGAATATGGTTTTGCCTTTTTGCCTTCCTGTTCTTCCCCTCCCCTGCAACTACTTCCCCTTGCCTCTTCTACATGAGATAGTTTACCCTACCCTGTTTCTCCCCATCTCCTCTTGCCACTTTCCTCTCTCACCTCTTAACTTCACCCCTTAAGTATCATCCCTTCCCATCAAATTCAACCTGTGCCCTCTATCCATGTATACCTGTAAACATATGCCCATATACCCTTCTTCAATTATTTTCATAATGAGAAAGGCTTCATCAGACACAGTTATTGTTTTTCCATGTAGGAATGTAAATAGTTCAACTTTGATAAGTTCCCTTTGATTTCTTTTCCTTGATTACCTTCTCAGGCATCTCTTGCTTCTTGTGTCTGGATGTCAAATTTTCTATTCAACTCTGGTTTTTTCCTCAAGAATGCTTGAAAGTCCTCTATTCCAATGAATGACCATATTTTCCCCTGAAACAAGATACTCAGTTTTGCTGGGTAGGTGACCTTGGCTTCAATCCCAGCTCTTTTGCCCTCTGGAATATCATATTCCATGCCCTTCAATCCCTCAGTGTAGAAGCTGCCAGGTCCTGGGCTATTCTGATTGTGTTTCCACAATATTGAAATTGTTTCTTCCTGGCTGCTTGTAGTATTTTCTCCTTGATCTGGGAGTTCTGGAACCTGGCTATAATATTCCTAGGAGTTTTCTTTTTGGGATCTTTTTCAGGGGGCGATTGGTGGATTCTTTCAACCTCTATTTCCCCCTCTGGGTCTAAAACATCAGGGCAATTTTCCTTGAGAATTTCTTGAAGGATGATTTCTAGGTTTGTTCTTTGATCATGGCTTTCAGGTAGTCCAATAATTTTTAAATTATCTCTCCTGGCTCTATTTTCCAGGTCAGTGGTTTTTCCCATGAGATATTTCATATTGTCTTCTATTCTTTCATTTGTTTGGATCTGTTTAATAGTATCTTGTTTTCTCATAAAGTCATTAGCTTCCATTTCCCAGTCTAACTCTGAAGGAATGAATCTCCTCAGTGAGCTTTTGAGATTCTTTTTCCATCTGGCAAATTTGGCTTTTTAAGGCATTCTTCTTCTCATTGCCTTTCTGAGCCTCTTTTGCCATTTGAGTTAGTCTATTTTTTAAGGTGTTATTTTCCTCAGTCAGGCTGTTGACTGTCATTTCATACTTTTCTTGCATCTTTTTCATTTCTCTTCCCAAGTTTTCCCCCACTTCTCTTATCTGCTTCTTAAGGTCCTCTATGGCCTGTAGCCAGCTTGTATTTTCATTTGGGGCTTTTGGTGCAGGAGTTCTGACCTCACAGTCCTCCTCCATGCTTTGAGCCTCTTTGCCCCTAAAATAGGAGTCCAATGTTGAACTTTTCTATTTATTTTGTTTCATTTGCCTAGGCATATTGCCACTTAATTACTTGATTTTGGGGCTTGTTGCCACAGTAGGACTCTGCCACCAGACAGGGTAGCTTCCGCCCAAATGTGGGGTCTTCACAACTTCTGCCAGTTAGGTGGCCTCTGTAAAGCCTCCACCCACTCTGGCAAGTTGGATACCCACCCCAAACTTCCCCCCCAGACTACAATCCAGGTCCAGGCAGTTTAAAGCAAGAGCGATTAACCCCCAGACTGATTGCTGGATCTCCCTATGGTTCGCAGACCAGGAGCTAGTGACTCTGCAAAATGGCTTCTGTGCAGCTGTTTCTTCAGCAGCTTTTTGCCCCCAGGGGAGGCAGCCTAGAGTTCCCCAAATACTGGTCCCAAAGTCCATAGGGCACTAACCTCTCACTTTGTCTTAGGCATATCTGTGCTGATAATTCTGGAATTGCCACAGTTGCTGGTGTTCTGGGGTCCCTCCAGCTGCCCTGGGGCTAAAACCGCAGACCTGGGCTCAGCTCTGCACTGAGCTGTCGGTTCCCAGTTCGCTGTGCTGCCTGCTCTCAGAGCCCTGCGCTGGCCGCTCCCTGCAGAGCTGCTGGGCTGTCCTCAGCAGGAGGTTAGCTTCTCTGTGCTGTTCTGTGGGTGCTGGGGCTCCAGAAGTTGTCCGGAGCTCCCTTTCACATTGTTTGGAAGTCGTGTGGGGCAGAGCACCTTGGAAGTGCTGTTTCTACTCCACCAGCTTGGCTCCGTCTCTCCCATTTTCTCATGTAACATTAATGGCCAAATCCAAAGTTAACCTGAGCAGAGTTCCAGTCCCTGTTTGAACTAATGCTTAAGTTAAAAGCATTTAGCCCTGCACGGAGGTGGGCGGCCCTCTTCCATTGCAAAGTCGTCCACGCTTCTTGGCT
>WOXC01003058.1:0-263776 GCA_011680675.1 Gymnobelideus leadbeateri
AGGACAGCCCAGCAGCCCTGCAGGAAGGACCAGCGCAGTGGTCTGGGACCTGGCAGCATGCAGCGCGCAGAGCGCAGGAGCCGAGCCAAGCCGAGCCCAGGTCCGCATGAGCCGAGGTTTTAGCCCCAGGGCGGCAGGGCCAGCAGCCAGCTGGAGGAACCCCAGAACACCAGGAGCTGTGGCGACTCCAGAATTATCAAAATAGACTTGCCTGGGACAAAGTAAGAGGTTAGTGTCCTATGGACTTTGGGACTGGTATTAGGGAATGCGTCAGCTCCCTCCCCTGGGGGCTAGAAGCCGCTGAGGACAAATGCCATTTTGTAGTTTTCAGAGGCAGCTCCTGCTCCCAGCCTGCAAATTTGTAGGGAGATCCAGCGATCAGTCTTGGGGGTAATCGCTCTTGCTTTAACCTCCCTGGATCTGGATTGTGATCTAGGGTGGAAGTCGTGGGTGGGTTTACAGCTTGCCAGAAACGGAAGTTGCCCCCACACGTTTGGGACGAAAATTCCTCTATCTGGCCTTAAAGCCATAGTGTGGCAACAAGCCCAAAAGTCAAGTAATTAAGTGGCAACATGCCAAGGCAAAGGAAACAGAAAAATGCAACCCTAGACTCCTATTTTGGGGGCATAGAGTGGGAAAAGGACTGTGAGGTCAGAAGTCCTGCTCCAAAAGTCTCAGGGGAAAACATGAGCAGGTTGCAGGTCATAGAGGACCTTAAGAAGGACTTTAAAAATCAAATAAGAGAAGTGGAGGAAAAATTGGAAAGAGAAATGAGAAGGATGCAGGAAAGGTATGAAATGAGGGTCAACAGCCTGACTGAGGAAAACAACACCTTAAAAAATAGACTGACTCAAATGGCAAAGGAGGCCCAAAAGGCAGTGAGGAGAAGAATGCCTTAAAAAAGTCGAATTTGCCAGATGGAAAAAGAATCTCAAAAGTTCTCTGAGGAGATTCATTCCTTCAGAGTTAGACTGGGGCAAATGGAAGCTAGTGACTTTATTAGAAATCAAGATGCTGTTAAGCAGATCCAAACAAATGAAAGAATAGAAGGCAATGTGAAATATCTCATGGGAAAAACCATTGACCTGGAAAATAGATCCAGGAGAGATAATTTAAAAAATTATTGGACTACCTGAAAGCCATGATCAAAGAAAGAACCTAGAAATCACCCTTCAAGAAATTCTCAAGGAAAACTGCCCTGATGTTTTAGATCCAGAGGGCAAAATAGAGGTTGAAAGAATCCACAGATCACCTCCTGAAAAAGATCCCAAAAAGAAAACTCCCAGGAATATTATAGCCAGGTTCCAGAATCCCCAGATCAAGGAGAAAATACTCCAAGCAGCCAGGAAGAAACAATTTCAATATTGTGGAAACACAATCAGAATAGCCCAGGACCTGGCAACTTCTACACTGAGGGATCGAAGGGCATAGACTATATATTGTACAAGGGCAAAAGATATTCCAGAGGGCAAAAGAACTGGGAATGAACCCAAGGGTCACCTACCCAGCAAAACTGAGTATTTTGCTTCAGGGGAAAATATGGTCATTCAGTGGAACAGAGGACTTTCAAGCATTCTTGAGGAAAAAACCAGAATTGAATAGAAAATTTGACATCCAGACACAAGAAGCAAGAGAAGCCTAAGAAGGTAATCAGGGAAAAGAAATCCAAAGGAACTTATCACAGTTGAACTATTTACATTCCTATATGGAAAAGCAATAAGTGTGACTGATGATATCTTTCTCACTATGAAAATAATGGAAGAAGGGGGTATGGTCATATGAATACATATGTTAATGTGTGTAGATGGTTACAGTTATATATGGATAGAGGGCATAGGTTGAATTTGTTGGGAAGGGAGAATACTCAAGGGATGAAATTATGAGGTGAGAGAGGAAAGTGACAAGAGGAGATGGGGAGAGACAGGGTAGGGTAAACTATCCCATGTAGAAGGAGCAAGGGGAAGTGGTTGCAAAAGAGGGGGAGAATAAGGAAGGCTAAAAAGACAAAACCACATTCACATTGAATTTGGTTCAGGGAGAAAATGACATACAAACTAAATGGGATATCTCAACCTGCAGCAGGATAGGGGGAAGGGGGATGGGAGGAGGGATGATGGATGGGAGGGCATTCTTGGGGGGAGGGGAGGTTGGAAGTACCCAGTATAGAAGAGGGACAGGATCAAGTAGGGAATGGACCAGGTGGGGTGTGGGATGAGTGGGAGGGAATTATAAGCAGCCTTGTACAATATATCTACTATGATAATGTTTTGCATAGCTAGACATGTACAACATATACTGAATTACTTATCTCCCCAGAGGGAATGGGTGACAAGGGAGGAAGGAAATGGATCTGAAATTCGAGGGCGTAACATTAAATGTTTCACATATATATATAAATACTATTATTAATACTCTTTTTCTTGTAATAGGGAGATAAGATGTGCAGGCATTGGGACACAAAGACTCACCTTCCTCTAATGGAAAAGTTGATGGTGGTATGGGAGAGAGCAGATTGGAGGAAGCGATATCTTGTGGGACTGCTATTCTCGGAGGGTGGGTGGGGGAATAACAGGGGGAAAATGATTGTAACTCAAAATCTGGCGGAAGTGAATGATGTAAAACAGAAGTTAATAAAGCATTTGTTTAAAAAAAATAAGTGTGGGGCGGCTAGGTGGCACAGTGAATAGAGTGCCGGCCCTGGAATCAGAAGGACCTGAGTTCGGAGCCGGCCTCCGACACTTAATCCGCACAAACAAAAAAAAAACCTAGCCGTGTGACCTTGGGCAAGTTGCTTAACCCCAATTGCCCTAAAGGGGCGGCTAGGTGGTGCAGTGAGTAAGAGCTCCGGCCTCGGAGTTTGGATGACCCGAGAACAGATCCGGCCTCAGAAAATGAGCACCCACGCATAAATCAAATGACTAGCCGTGTAACCTTGAGCAAGTTACTTAACCCCAATTGCTTTAAAAAAAAAAAAATAAGTGTGAGAAGAGGCAACTCAGTAATATAGTTACTAAAGTAGCAACATATTGAATAATTTTTCAAATGGACAAAGGAGTCCAGGGAAAAACAAAGAGAAACAAGACATTTCCTTGAAAATTATATATAGAATTTACTATGCGTTTTTATATTTTAAAATATTTTTTCAATAACATGAAAAATTCATTAAAATATAATTCTAAATTTTCTTCCTCACCCCCCCCTTTTCTAACCCCTGAGAAGACAAGCAATTTGATATACTTTACACATGTGCATTAATGCAAACCATTTCCATATTAATCATGTTGTGAAAGAAAACAGAGGTCAAAAAACAAAAACAGGAAAATTAAAGAAAGTTAAAATAGTATTCCTTTATTTGCATTTAGATTCCATTATACATTTATCTGAAGGTGATAACGTTTTTCTTAAGTCCTTCAGAATTGTCTTGCATTTTGTATTGCTGAGAATATCTGTTATTCATAGCTGATCATCACAAAATATTGCGGTTACTATGTACAATGTTCTCGTTTTGCTCACTTCAGTTTGCATCAGTTTATATAAAGCTTCTCAGGTTTTTCTGAAAGCATCCTGCTTATCATTTCTTACAGCACACTGATATTCCAGAACATTTTTCTCATCAATAGTGACAGCATTTTTTCATAAAACTATATACATAATATATATATATGTATACATAGATACATATATGTTTGCTTTCTTCATCTGAAAACTGCCTTTTTATAGACCTTGACTATATATTAATTGGGAAATGACTCATATTGTTATAATTTGGCTTAGATCTTTCCATATTTGAGAAATCAGATTTTTATCAGAGAAACTCGCTGTAAATTTTCCCCTAATTTTCTGCTTTCTTTCTAATCTTGGATGCATTGTTATTGTTGCTGTTTTCTGTGCAGAACCTTTTTCATTTTATGTAATCAAAATTATGGATTTTATATCCCATAATTCTCTCTATTTCATATCCCATAATTCTCTCTATTGTTTGGTCACAAATTCTAACATTCATATATCTGACACATAAACTATTCCATGCTTTGACAATTCGCATATGGCATCACCTTTTATGTCTAAATTATGTATGCATTTTGAACTT
Source organism: Gymnobelideus leadbeateri (assembly GCA_011680675.1). Classification (NCBI taxonomy): domain Eukaryota; kingdom Metazoa; phylum Chordata; class Mammalia; order Diprotodontia; family Petauridae; genus Gymnobelideus; species Gymnobelideus leadbeateri. The sequence goes on from WOXC01003058.1 coordinate 4,091, forward strand.
AGCTTTGAGATGTTGGTGTACCCTTAGTTTCTTCCAAACTGCTTTTTACTTTTCCTAGCATTTTGACTGAATAGTTAATTCTTGTACAAAAAACTGGGATCTATGAATTTATCAAACACTAGTACACTATTCTCATTACATACTCTTTATTGTGGACCAAATTTATTCTACCAATCCACAATTCTATCTCTTAGGCCTTAACAGATTGTTTTGATGATTACCACTTTATAATAAAATTCGGAATTGGGTACAGCTATATCACCTCCTTTCATATTTTTAAAAATTAATTCTTTTAATATCCTTGATCTTTTGTTCTATTAGATGGATTTTGGTTTTCTACTTCTAGCTCTATAAAATATTTTTGGTAGTTTTTATTGGTATGGAACTGAACATGAAATAAATTTAGTTAGAATTGTCATTTTTATTATCTTGGCCTGACCTACACATGAACTAAATAAATATGTTTCCAATGGTTCAGATCTGACCTTATTATTGTGAAAATTGTTCAGTAATTGTGTTCATATAGTTCCTGGGTTTGCCTTGGAATGTAGAACCTCAAGTATTTGATGAGAAAAATGCAAAATTTAAGGAGCTTTGAGGTTTTTTGTGGGTTCATTTTATATTTTTATATTGGGAATTTTGTGGGTTCATTTTATATTTTTATATTGGGAAACTTTGTTAAAATTATTAACTATTTCAACTGTATTTTGATAGTTAATGGTCAAGGATTCTTCAAGTATGCCATCATATCATCTACAAAGAGTGCTAGTTTTATTTCCTCATTGCCCATTCTTATTCCTTCATATTTTGTCTTACTGTCTTACTCCTATAGGTATCACTTTGAGTACAATATTGAATAATAATGGTAATAATGGGTATCCTTGCTTTTTATTTGTTTGAGATCTTAATTGCAACCCTCATTTTGTTTTGTTTTACTTCAACTGAAGCATAATAGATTCTTCTCCACCCCCTTACCTTTACTGTATGTGACCCTTGGCTTCAAGTATATATCTGACAAACAACATGCTGCAGGATTCAAGTTTTAATCCATTCTGCTATATACTTCTCTTTTATGGATGAGTTCATCCCATTCACATTCATAGTTATAATTGCTAACTGTTTGTTTCCCTTCTTCCTATTTTTTAACTGTTTATACTCTCTTTTCCCTCCTCCTTTTACCCTGTCCCCCCTCAAACAAGTTTTACTTTTGACACCCACCAAATAAATGTCTCTATCCACCTGAATGTGTATGTGTGTATTAATAATTTGAGTCAATTCCGATGAGATTAATGTTGAAGCATGACCTTCTACCCTTCTTTCCACTCATTGTAAATGCTCTTCTTTGTCTCTTTTAGGTGATCTAATTTGTCCTATCATAACTCTTTCTTCCCCCTTCTCCCAGTACATCCAAGTGCATCTCAGAACTTAATTTTGTTTCTTCTGGATTTTCTCCCACTATAATCACCTTACACCTCTTTGCTCTATCTATGTATACTTTTTTTTTTCTAAATGCCTTAATAATGGTAAAATCCTTCAGACTCACAAATATCATCTTCCCATGTAGGAATGTAAAAAAATTGAATATTATTGAATCCCTTGTGATTTATCTTTATCATTTCACTTTTCATGTTTCTTTTGAGCTTTACATTTGAAAATCAAATCTTCTGTTTAGCTCTTGTCTTTTCATCAGAAATGTTTGAAAGTACTCTATTTCATTAAATATCCTTTTCCCCCCAAAGAATTATAAGCAATTTTTCTGGGTAGGTGATTCTTTGTTGAAATTTTAGCTCTTTTTCTCTCTGGAGTATCATATTAAAAGCCTTTCAATTTTTTTGATGTAGAAGTAGGAAGATCCTATCTTTTTCTGACTGTGGCCTCATATATTTAAATTGTTCCTTTCTGGCAGTTTGAAATATTTTCCCCTTTATCCAGGAATATTCTTGGACTATAATATTCCTGGTAGTTTTCATTTGAGGATCTTTTTTAGGTAATCATGGAATCTTTCAATTTATATTTTACTCTTTGGCTCTAGGATATCAATGCACTATTTCAAAAAATTTCTTAAAATATGGTTTCTAAAATCTTTTTATCACAATTTTAGGTAATCCACTAATTCTTAAATTATCTCCCTTTGATCTATTTTCAAGATCAGTTGTTTTTCCAATGAAATATTTCACAATTTCTTCCAGATTTTCATTCTTTTTATTTTGTTTCATTGTTTCTTGATGTCTCATGGAGTCATTATTTTTCACTTTATCAATTCTATTTTTTTCAGGAATAACTTTCTTTATTGAGCTCTTATACCTCCTTTTCCATTTGGACATTTCTATTTTTAGAGGAGTTGTTTTCTTCAGTGAATTTTTGTACATCTTTTCATGTTTTTGTACTTCCCTTACCAACCTCTTTTTTGCCATGAAACTCTTTTTTTCACTCTCTTTTTCTCCCAATTTATTTTCCGTCTTTCTTATTTATTTTTTTCTTAACTGAGTTCTCCAAGGAAATCTGTTTTTTAAAAGCTGAAACCAATTCACTTTATTCTTTCAGTCTTTGCATATAGTCATTTAGCATTGTTATCTTCTTTTGAATTGGTGCTTCAACCTTCCCTTTACCATCATGACTTTCTATTTTTAAGTTATTTTTTTCAGCCTATTTCTTTGCTTCTAGCTTTATATCAAAATTGGACTCTTCTTGGAGTGGGAACTGTCTTCCAAGCTTTAGGTTTGTCGTACTGCATTTTTGGAGTTAATTTTTAAGACCCATGAGTTTTCGGATTTTCCAAAATGATATGATTTAAGGAGAGGTGTGGTCATTGCTCTCCTGGTCTGTAAATTATATACATACATACATACATACATACACACATATGTATCTATGTAAAGGTAGGTGAGTGTGTGTGTGTGTGTGTGTGTGAGAGAGAGAGAGAGAGAGAGAGAGAGAGAGAGAGAGAGAGAGAGAGAGAGTGTTCTTTAACCATTTAGACTGGTGGAGTAAAGATGTAAAGATTTAGGGCACACATAATTGGAAGGGGGATTGCTACAAAACTTTGAAATAATAGGTAGAATTTGCAGAAAGGCAGATTTTATAACACAGTATAATAATAAAAACTGTCTTAACAATCAGAAAACTTTGCATTTCCAGCAATATGGGCAAGTGAGAGTCTTTGTCTACATATGGCTTCCCCCTCACTACCTTAGCAGCAACTGCATAAATAAAAAAGCAATACAAAGAGATAGGAAATTATTTCCTACAAGGTCATTTCTATAGGAACAAAACAAGATAAGCACAGCAATACGAAAGCTCTACCTGGATCACCATGAACATGGTTTGGGCTGCCATTTTCAACATTCTGAAGGAGTACAAGTCATTTGGTGTTACCTTATGGACCTTCAAAATGCATAATCATTTAAATGAACAACTTCATATACCCTTATAGAACTTAGAGATCCATTAATTTGCCTTAATGTTAATTATCCTGGCAGCTGTGGAAGAGGGATGGCTCATCTCTGCAGGGATTACCCCAATTGTTTCTGAACCATTTTATCTGGAAGAGAAAGTGCTCTAGGCAAAAATTATTTAATCAGAGGTTTGGTGTCAACCTGGTACCCTTTATCTCACCAACTAGAATAGCATCAAATGAACTGTGAGAAAACAACTGCCTAACGAAAAGAAGTGATAATAAGGAAACTTTCATTAAGAAGGATGAATGAACAACCTAATTTAAGTGTAGCTCCTTTCCATAATATTAAAGTAGAAAGAACTGTGACAAATTTAGGAAATTAAAAAGCAATAAAAAATTAATAAATCACAATATTGTATAAAGAAAAGCAGCAGCAGATAGCCTAATACTGAAGGGAATTTTACCATGGGTTAACAAAAAAGAAAAAATAATTAAGAAAAAATATAATACAATAAATAAATATTTCAATCTGAGGAAAAATCCAAACCCTGTAAAAGGATGAGAAAAAGAGAGATTCTAAAAACAGAAAATTGAAGATGTATTTTTAACAACTATGTTTAAGAGGAAAATGGGAAAACAGACAAGAGATTGTTGCAATTACAAAAGATAAAATATGCTATGCTTATGTATACACACACACAAAAAAGTTTAGTATGAAAAAAATGAAGTAGCAAAAGTAAGAAAAAGAACTATACATGGGGGGTAATCTATCTTTAAAGATCATCTATATGTGATTTGAGAAAAATATGTGACTAAGTAATTTACCAAATGAATAACTGACCAAAGCCTAAGAATACCTTTTGACAGAAGAAATGCAAATTATCAAATACCACAATAAAAAAAAAAAATGTTCTACCAGGGCCTGGACGACGGACCGAGGGCTGCCAGGCTGGTCTCGGAGCCAAGACCAGACTGGAGCTGACTGGACGGGCCGGGGCCGCCTCCGCCAAGCTGAGTGGAACCCTGGGCGGTACGGCTCGTCCCGGCCCGGCCCGCGGGACCAGGCTCTTGTGATCATGGAACCCCAATTGTGAAGGCCTATGTGTCCCTTGTTGCCATGAGGACAGGCGACTGCTGTCATCTCCCTGGCTCACTGTGTGACTGTACTGGACACACGGCCTTTTCTAAGATTGTGGCCGACTCGGACCTTGGGCATCGGTAATATGTGACCCCGATAACAGCCAAGGATGGCTGGCTCCTCTCAGTTGTCATCAAAGCCTTAGGCATGCAAAGTGATGGACCCATCTGCCGAATCTGCTATGAAGGGTCCAGTAGGGAGGTGCTGTTGTCACCCTGTGATTGCACAGGCACACTGGGTACTGTGCACAAGAGCTGCCTGGAGAAGTGGCTTTCTTCTTCCAACACTAGTTACTGCGAGCTGTGCCACACAGAATTTTTGGTGGAGAGGTGGCCTCGGCCCCTCACAGAGTGGCTGAAGGACTCTGGGCCCAGGAATGAGAAGAGGACGCTTTTCTGTGACATGGTGTGTTTCCTGTTCATCACACCCCTTGCAGCTATCTCAGGCTGGCTTTGCCTTCGAGGGGCCCGGGATCACCTACAGTTTAACAGCAGGCTGGAGGCTGTGGGACTTATTGCTCTCACTTTAGTACTTTTTACTATCTACATCCTTTGGGCATTGGTTTCATTCCGATATCATTGCCAGCTGTATTCAGAGTGAAGGACTATTCAAAAAGTCAGCTTAATGATTGTGGACTCTGAAAGTTGCAAGACGGCCCAACATTCGTTGCTGTCAGCCATGCTCCTTAAGAAAACAGCAGAAGAAACTACTGTATGAGTGCACTGGAGCTGCACTTGGCAGAGAGGAGTCAATCCAGACCCAGAGTGGAGTCCAACCTAAAGGAATCAACTGGCATACTGGGACTACAGAGGAAGAAGGAAAGCTGACCACACTGTCAGCTGGCCCAGGATCTTGAGAATATAGTTTGGAAGGCTCAGTGTTTTAAGGAAGGACACAACTAGCTCCTTCACCCAAATCTGGGTTGACTTTGTTACAATATACACTAAGTGGAGTATATTCTATATATGTACATATTTTTTTTTCAATTTCCTTGCATAAAATTTCTGTATATTATGTTGACAGACTTGGTTTTAAGCTTCAGTACTGAAACTGGCAGCTTGATCTCATCTGAGGTTAATTATATGCCCTGTTCTGGAGTCACTCAAAGACAATTCATGTGTCACATTGCCCTTGCCCTAGGAGGAGTTTGCTAAGATCTTGGGAGGGTATCTTCATATCTGTACTTTCTTTTATGGTGTCATACTTTATAAGTTTCTGTGTTTTAAAGATCACTCTGAAGAAATAAAATGAACTCTTAATGAGAAAAAACTGTTCTAGATCACTGGTAAGAAGAGAAATCTGAATTCATTAATTTAAATAATGATTAGGTTTCATTCAACCCCATCAACTATGAAATGATTTCAAAAGGTTAATCTTTTTTTTTATCATTTTGGAGAGGTTGTGTGAAAACACAGACTTTGACAACAGTTACAGTTGTTGGAGCTATCAGTTGGTCCAACTATCCTAAAAACCAATTAAGAATTATATCATGAAAATTACTAACGTGTTCAAACCTGTTTTCTCATCGATCTTATGACTGGACAAAATCATTAACGAAGTTAACAAGATAAAGACCATATTCTACAATAGCAAAAGTCTGGAAAAAGTGGATGTTATTTGGTTGAAGGAAGGCTGTACAATTGTGGTATCATACTGTTATGGAATATGTTTTTACTTAATCATAAGAAATAAGAAAAATGAAAAACTCGCTGAAATAAAGGATGATGTATTTGAACTGTTACAGAGAGGAAAAATAATTGAACCCATAGTACAATGCATATAAATATAAATATGTTAATGAAAATAGGACAATGACACAACACAATTTGGATAAAAGGTAATGACCAACGTTGATTCTGGGGGAATAATGTTGCAACACACTTGTAATATCTCATTATAAAGATGGTGGATAACATAAGTACAATTGTTTATACCCTAGTCAATAGTTGTGATTAAATTGAACATAATTAATAATACTAATTTTAATTAATTGGAATAAAATAGCAATATAAAGCATAAACTAAATCAATTAATATTTTTAAAAAATAACAATTTACTATAAAAATTGTAACAGACTGCTTAATAATTGTCACTTTCTCTTCTTTATTTTCAAATGTTTATTAATTTCTGGTTTATATAATTCAATTCTTCCAGATTTTGAGTTGCAATTTTCCCCCATTTTTCCCCTACCCAGCACCCCAGAATAGCAGTTCCATAAGATATCCCCTCATCCAATCGGCTCTCTCCCATATCTACTCCCATACGACCTTCGACTTTACCATTAGGGCAAGGTGAGCCTCTGTGCACAAATGCCTGAATATCTTATTTACCAATTACATTCAAAATAATATTAATAATGGTATTTATACATATTTGAAACATTTAATTTTAAAATTTTGAATTTCATATCCATTCCTTCCTCCCTTGTCACCCATTCCCTCTGGGAAGATAAGCAATTCAGTATGTGTTGTAAATGTATAGGTATGCAAAACATTGCCATAGTAGATTTATTGTAAAAGGCTGCTTATAATTCCCTCCCACCCCCCACCTGGTCCATTCCCTACTTTTATCCTGTCCTTCTTCAATAGTGGGTACTTCCAATCTCCTCTCCCCCCAGAATGCCCTCCCATCCATCATTGCCCCTCTCATCCCCCTTCCCCCCACTCTACAGCAGGGTGAGATATACCATTTAGTATGTATGTCATTGTCTCCCTGAGACAGATTCAATGAGAATATGGTTTTGCCTTTTTGCCTTCCTGTTCTTCCCCTCCCCTGCAGCCACTTACCCTTGCTTCTTCTACATGAGATAGTTGACCCTACCCTGTCTCTCCCCATCTCCTCTTGCCACTTTCCTCTCTCACCCCATCACTTCACCCCTTAAGTATCATCCCTTCTCACCAATTTCAACCTATGCCCTCTATACATGTATAACTGTAAACATATATACACACATTCACATATGCACATGTATTCATATGCCCATATACCCTTCTTTCATTATTTTCATACTGAGAAAGGTTTCATCAGTCATAGTTATTGTTTTCCCATGTAGGAATGTAAATAGGTCAAATTTAATAAGTTCCTTCTGAATCCTTTTCCCTGATTACCTTCTCAGGCATCTCTTGCTTCTTGTGTCTGGATGTCAAATTTTCTATTTGACTCTGTTTTTTTTCCTCAAGAATGCTTGACAGTCCTCTATTCCACTGAATGACCATATTTTCCCCTGAAACAAAATACTCAGTTTTGCTGTGTAGGTGACCCTCAGCTTCAATCCCAGCTCTTTTGCACTCTGGAATATCATATCCCATGCCCTTCCATCCCTCAGTGTAGAAGCTGCCAGGTCCTGTGCTATTCTGATTGCGTTTCCACAACATTGAAATTGTTTCTTCCTGGCTGCTTGTAGTATTTTCTCCTTGATCTGGGGATTCTGAAACTTGGCTACAATATTCCTGGGAGTTTTCTTTTGGGGATCTTTTTCAAGAGGTGATCTATGGATTCTTTCAACCTCTATTTTGTCCTCTGGGTCTAAAACTTCAGGGCAATTTTCCTTGAGAATTTCTTAAAGGGTGATTTCTAGGTTCTTTCTTTGATCATGGCTTTCGGGTAGTCCAATAATTTTTAAGTTGTCTCTGCTGGATCTATTTTCCAGGTCAGATCATGGTTTTCAGGTAGTCCAATACTATTTAAATTATCTCTCCTAGATCTATTTTCCAGGTCAGTGGTTTTTCCCATGAGATATTTTACATTGCCTTCTATTCTTTCATTTGTTTCGATCTATTTAACAGCATCTTGATTTCTCATAAAGTCAATAGCTTCCATTTGCTCCAGTCTAAACACTGAAGGAATGAATCTCCTCAGTGAGCTTTTGAGATTCTTTTTGCATTTGGAAAATTTGGCTTTTTAAGGCATTCTTCTCCTCATTGCCCTTTTGGGCTTCCTTTGCCTTTTGAGTTAGACTATTTTTTAGTGTGTTATTTTCCTCAGTCAGGCTGTTGACTCTCATTTCATACTTTTCCTGCATCCTTCTCATTTCTCTTTCCAATTTTTCCTCCACTTCTCTTATCTGCTTCTTAAGGTCCTCTATGGCCTGTAACCTGCTCATATTTTCCTTTGGGGCTTTTGGAGCAGGATTTCTGACCTCACAGTCCTCCTCCTCTTCCATGCTTCCATCCTCTTTGCCACCAAAATAGGTGTCTAATGTTGCATTTTTCTGTTTATTTTGTTTCCTTTGCCTAGGCATGTTGCCATTTAATTACTTGACTTTTGGGCTTGTTGCCACAGTAGGACTCTACCACCAGACAGTGGAGCTTCCTTCCTGAGCAACTTCTGGTTCTGGCAAATTGGATACCCACCCCAGACCTCCCCCCAGATAACAATCCAGATCCAAGCAGGTTAAAGGAATAGCGATTAACCTCCAAGACTGATTGCTGGATTTCCCTAAAGTTTGAGGGCCAGGAGCTGATGCTGCTACTGAAGCTGCAAAATTGCGAGTGGCTCTTAAGCGTTTTCTAGCCCCCGGGGGGGAAGCCAATGTGTTCCCCAAATGCTGGTCCCAAAGTCCATAGGGCACTAACCTCTTACTTTGTCCTGGGCATGTCTGTGTTGGTAATTCTGGAATCACCACAGCTGCTGGTGTTCTGGGGTCCCTCCAGCTGGCTGCTGACCTGGCCATCCTGGGGCCAAAACCATGGCTCATGCAGAACTGGGCTCGGCTTTCCAGGCGCTGGGCTGTAGGCTCCCAGAGCACTGTGCTGGCCCTCCCTTCAGGGCTGCTGGCTGTCCTCAGTGGGAGGTGAGCTTCTATGTGTCATTTTGTGGCTTCTGGGGCTTCAGGTGTCATTCAGAGTCCCCCTTTTACATAATTTTGAAGTGGTGTGGGCCAGAGCTCATCAGAAGTGCTGTTTCTACTCTGCCATCTTGACCCACTTTCTCTTCTTTCAATATATCTAAGCAATAATATTGCCCACTTGTCATGAAAGTTTAATTTGAAATTCATGTTCAAATATATGTTAATCAAATATCATCTGAACTCTATTCCACCTGTGATATTCTATGTTTCTTAATTTGAGTAGTGCCAGAAAGAATACTCCCAATCAACCAATAAGAATGCATTAAATAAATAAATTAATTAAATAAATGCATTAAACAGAGACAAGTGCTATGGGGAATGGGAGCAAGGAAGATCTGGGCTCGAATCCTGTATGACACTTATTTTTGTATGAGTCTGGGCAGGTCATATACCAACAACAATAAGAAGAAGATCAATAACTAACACCCATATAGTACTCACTGTTTTCCAGCACTGGGCTAAATGCTTTAGAATTATTAACTCATTTGATTCTCACAATTCTTCTTGTTATTCATTCATTTTAGTCATGTCCAACTCTTTGTGACCCCCTTTGGGGTCTTCTTGGCTAGATACTAGAGTGATTTGCCATTTCCTTCTCCAGTTCATTTTATATATAAGGAAACTGAAGCAAACAGGGCTAAGTGACTTGCCCAGGGCCATCCCAGTTAGTGTTTGAGGCCAGCTTGAGCTCAGTTTCCTGGCTCCAGGCATAGCACTCCATCCATTGCTCCACCTAGTTCCCTAAACTCTCAGCATGTCAGTTACCTCATATGTAAAACGAGGAATTGGATATGATGGTCTTTAACGTTCTATCCAGTTCTAAAAATCTATAATTCTGAGAATAAAAGATTTCATCTTCCTTTTAGCTCCAACAGTCTATGATTCAGGTCAATTAGTTAAACAATCAATAAACTTTTCTTAATAATTTTCTTTATGTAAGTATTTAAATGCTTACTCTGTGTTAGGATCTATAGTCCTGTCCTATAAGACTGTCCTTGATAGGGCACATAGAGGACAAATGTTGCCTATTTATACTAATGCTTAGGGGAACAACAGGTTTCCCCACCTCTGGAGCATAGCTGATCGTCAGTAATGGCTAACTACCACTCTGCTTCCCCTGTTAATGGGGTCAGTCAGGAAGTATGAACCTTGTTTCTTTTGTTCTTTGCTGGCCTGCTAGATCCTGAATGTGTTAATCTGGTGTCTTGGAGCCCACACACTTCCCGTCTGCGTGTCACAGATGTTGAGATCAAGGCAGAAGAGCATCAGTAGAGTGATTGCCGGTGACAAGTGATAGGAAGGAAATGTGTGGATATCAAGGTGGGTTTAATTGGAAAGTGCTTAGAGACACTGTGCAGTATAATGTAACTTTGGAACCTATTAGTGAAGGAGCCATAGGGGATCCAAATAGATGTGAAGGAGACTGTGGTTCAAGGTACTAGATATGAAAAATGCCTAGGGCTTATGGATGAAGCCAGAGGAATTGTGACCCTAGGATTTCCTGAAATTTGTCAGAGAATTCTGAAAATAGTAACCTTAGGTTAAAGGGTGGGGACAGGAGAATCTTGGTGGAAAACAACTGGGCCATCACTAGATGTTCTTATTTTCATTATTCATTATTTTAATTCTTGTTTTACTTATTTCTTCATTATTTTAAAAATATCTTCAAAATCGTTTAGTTTTTATATTTTACTATAATATAAACTGCTTTTCTGGATAATTTCTCTCTGTTCTCATTCATGTGTTTTAATGCCTCTTTAAAATCATCTATTTGCTCATTTTTTTACAGTGTAACGTTCTATAACATTCACTGACCATTTTTTTCAACCATTGTGCAAATGATAGATATCATTTTAGTCTCTAGTGTTTTGTTACTATAAAGATAACTGACAGATAGATAGATTGATATGGATATACAGGTGTCTGTATACACACTTGTATGGATGTATATATGCACACATATACATATGTGTGTATATGGACGTACATGTTACACATCAGGTTTTTACATAACCAGAAATGTCCATTTTACCTTCTGTGAGCCTCTCCACCCCTTTTTACGTCATGAACGCTTCAAATATAGATATATAGGAATTGGACTGACAGAGAATAGGAATGCAGGTATGGGACATAGTGGGAGCAAAAGCATGGAGGAGAAAACATTATGTCTGTGACTAACAATGAGTCCAAGTTTGTTGACATATTCTAGAAATCTAGAGGACACAAATTTCAGAGTTTAAAGAACCTTAGAGATAATTATATTCAACCTTTCCCCCCCTACTGCAGTTTACACATGAAGCTATGGAGGTGAAGATTTGGCTATGATCATTCTGTAAATTGTTGGCAGAGCTCGGTTTAAAGATAGATCTAAAAATTCCCAACATAAGGATTTTTTTTTCACTCCATCACATTAAATGGATGGAGCCAATTGATCAGCAAATTTGAAAAGAAAAGCTTAATCTCTATGGCCCTCAGTTTCCTTATCTGTAAAATGAAAGAAATAGACTAAATGACCTACTAGATCCATATTTTTTTAACAAATGCTTTAATAAATTCTGGTTTACATCATTCATTTCCACCGTATTTTGAGTTACAATTTCCCCCCATTTTTCCCCTACCCAACACCCCAGAATAGCAGTCCCACAAGATATCCCCTCATCCAACCTGCTCTCTCCCATATCTTCTCCCATACCCCCTTCAACTTTACGATTAGGGCAAGGTGAATCTCTGTGCTCCGATGCTTGCACATCTTATGTCCCAATTACATGCAAAGTAGTATCAATAATAGTGTATACATACATACATATATATATATGTATATATATATATATATATATATATATATATATATGAAACATTTAAATTTAAAACTTTGAATTTCAGATCCAATCCCTTTCTCCTTTGTCACCCATTCCCTCTGGGAAGATAAGCAATTCAGAATGTGGTGTACATGTATAGCTATGCAAAACATTACCATAGTGGATTTATTGTTAAAGGCTGCTTATAATTCCCTCCCACCCATACCACCCCCACCTGATCCGTTCCTCCCATTGATCCTGCCCCTCTTCGATAGTGGGTACTTCCAACCTCCTCTCCCCCAGTATTCCCTCCCTCCATCATTCCCCCTCTCATCTCCCTTTCCCCCTACTCTCCAGCAGGGTGAGATATCCCATTTAGTATGTATGTCATTCTCTCCCTGAGCCAAATTCAATAAGAATATGGTTTTGCCTTTTTGCCTTCGTGTTCTTCCCCTCCCCTGCAGCCACTTACCCTTGCTTCTTCTACATGAGATAGTTGACCCTACCCTGTCTCTCCCCATCTCCTCTTGCCACTTTCCACTCTCACCTCATCACTTCACCCCCTTAAGTATCATCCCTTACCACAAAATGCAGCCTGTGCCCTCTACCCATGTATAACTGTAAACATATATACACACATTCACATATGTATTCATATTTGCATATACCCTTCTTCCATTATTTTTATACTGAGAGAGGTTTCATCAGTCACAGTTATTGTTTTTCCATGTAGGAATGTAAATAATTCAACCTTGATCAGTTCCTTTTGATTGCTTTTCCCTGATTACCTTCTCAAGCATCTCTTGCTTCTTGTGTCTGAATGTCAAATTTTCTATTCAACCCTGGTTTTTTCCTCAAGAATGCTTGAAAGTTGGGGAGGCTAGGTGGCGCAGTGAATAGAGCGCCGGCCCTGGAATCAGAAGGACCTGAGTTCAGAGCCGGCCTCTGACACTTAATCCACACAAACAAAAAAAAAAAAAACCTAGCCGTGTAACCTTGGGCAAGTTACTTAACCCCAATTGCCCTAAAGGGGCGGCTAGGTGGCGCAGTGAGTAAGAGCGCTGGCCTCGGAGTTTGGATGACCCGAGATCAGATCCGGCCTCAGAAAAATGAGCACCCACACATAAATAATGACTAGCCGTGTAACCTTGAGCAAGTTACTTAACCCCAATTGCTTTAAAAAAAAAAAAAAAAAACAAAGAATGCTTGAAAGTCCTCTATTCCACTGAATGACCATATTTTCCCCTGAAACAAAACACTCAGTTTTGCTGGGTAGGTAATTCTTGGCTTCAATCCCAGCTCTTTTGCCCTCTGGAATATAATATCCCATGCCCTTCGATCCCTCAGTGTAGAAGCTGCCAGGTCCTGTGCTATTCTGATTGTGTTTCCACAACATTGAAATTGTTTCTTCCTGGCTGCTTGTAGTATTTTCTCCTTGATCTGGGGATTCTGAAACTTGGCTACAATATTCCTGGGAGTTTTCTTTTGGGGATCTTTTTCAGGAAGTGTTCTGTGGATTCTTTCAACCTTTATTTTGCCCTCTTGGTCTAAAACATTAGGGCGATTTTCCTTGAGAATTTCTTGAAAGGTGATTTCTAGGTTCTTTCTTTGATCATGGCTTTCAGGTAGTCCAGTAATTTTTAAATTATCTCTCCTGGATCTATTTTCCAGCCAGTGGTTTTTCCCATGAGATATTTAACATTGCCTTCTATTTTTTCATTTGTTTGGATCTGTTTAACAGCATCTTGATTTCTCATAAAGTCATTAGTTTCCATTTGCTCCAGTCTAACTCTGAAGGAATGAATCTCCTCAGTGAGCTTTTGAGATTCTTTTTCCATCTGGCAAACTTGGCTTTTTAAGGCATTCTTCTCCTCATTGCCCTTTTGGGCTTCCTTTGCCATTTGAGTTAGTCTATTTTTTAGGGTGTTATCTTCCTCAGTCAGGCTGTTGACCTCATTTCATACTTTTCCTGCATCCTTCTCATTTCTCTTTCCAATTTTTCGTCCACTTCTCTTATTTGATTTTTAAAATCATTCTTAAGGTCCTCTGTGGCCTGTAACCTGCTCATATTTTCCTTTGGGGCTTTTGGAGCAGGATTTCTGACCTCACTGTCCTCCTCCTTTTCCATGCTTTGATCCTCTTTGCCACCAAAATAGGAGTCTAATGTTTCAATTTTCTGTTTATTTTGTTTCCTATGCCTAGACATGTTGCCACTTAATTACTTGACTTTGGGGCTTGTTGTCTCAGTAGGACTCTGTCACCAGACAGGGGAGCTTCCGTCCCAAATGTTGGGGTCTTCACAACCTCCGGTTCTGGCAAGTTGGACACCCACCCCAGACTTCCCCCGAGATCACAATACAGATCCAAGCAGGTTAAAGCAAGAGTGATCAATCTCCAAGACTGATCGCTGGATCTCTCTACAGTTTGCAGGCCTGGAGCTGAACCTGCCACTGGAGCTGCAAAATGGGGAGTGTGCCTTGTCTCCTCACCAGCTTCTAGCCCCCAGAGGAGGAAGCCAACAGGTTCCCCAAATACTAGTCCCAAAGTCCATAGGGCACTAACTGCTCACTTTGTCCTAGGCTTGTCTGTGTTGATAATTCTGGAATCACTACAGCTGCTGGTGTTCTTAGTCCCTCCAGCTGGCTGCTGGCCCGGCAGTCCTGGGCCTAAAACCACAAACCTCGGCTCATTTGGACCTGGGTTTGGCTCCCCATGTGCTGCACTGTCGGCTCCCAGAGAGCTGTGCTGGCCACTCCCTTCAGGGCTGCTAGGCTGTCCTCAGTGGGAGGTTAGCTTCTCTGTGTCATTCTGTGGGTGCTGGGGTTCCGGGAGTTGTTCAGAGTACCCTTTTACATAGTTTGGAAGTGGTCTGGGGGGGAGCAAATTGGAAGTGCCATTTCTACTCCGCCATCTTCCTACTAGATCCGTCTTAACTCTAAAATCCTATGGCTTCATGAACTTTTTCTTAGAGTTAGATCATCTGAAATTTTGACCTGACATGTATAGCACACATTAGTCTGCTTGCTCCTGAAGTATTTATAATCTGTTTTCTTGTATAGGTAGGAAGCTATTTCCCACCTGGGTCTACAGATGTGCAGACAATACCCATAGCAGATAAAGGGAAGGGTACAATAAATAGCTGGTGAAGTCAGCTAGGGGCCCTATAAGTCCATTTCAAAAGAATTGGTCAGATCCAGCAGAGAGGAATGTTTTTCAAAATTTTCAAGTTGGGTGGTCCTTTGTTCTTATGATGCATAAACATAACAGGTTTGACTCAACAGGAGATGACACATCAAGCACAGGGAGTTTTAGAAAGTGCTGCTTAACCTTGCTAAGAAATACTGGATTTGAGAATTTAACAGAACTGGAATATTGCTTTCTGATACTCAACCATCATTAGCCTACCAGAGATGAAAGACATTATTTAAAAAGGAAAAGGTGTGTATGTATGTAAGGGGGTGGGGTTCTTTGGGAGAATAAATATAGTTAACATTGACAGTGTTTATTGAAAACAACTTGACTTAAAAATAAGCCTTTGTGTGTCAGCAAAGGTAGAAATTTAACCCCAGGAGTCTAGAGTTACAGTCTGAAGAAAGAGAATATTTCCAAATCCTCTTCCTTGATACTTTAAGGAAAGGTTTTTAATGTGCCTCTTATAAATTCTAGTATTTCCGCTTCTTCCTATCAATTCAAACAGCCAGATGGAATTTCACTACCATTTGTTTGTTAAAGTAATGCTGATAGAGATTTCTTTTGATGGCTGCATGAAAAAGTCAAATTAATTAAATTAAACACACGCGCGCGCGTGCGCGCGCACACACACACACACACACACACACACACAGAATTATCTGCTCTGAGCAAAGTACTGAGCTCCTTCCTAAGACGATGAGGTAGAAAAGAAGTGACAGTAATAGACCTCTTATGAAATGCTTCCCTGATAGCAATCCTGGGGGCACTATGGGAGGAGGTAGTCTATCTCTGTTTACCAAATAAAGAAATAGGAAAAAGAAGTTTTTCAGTGATGGTCTACAGGTCAATGCCTGTCCAGTGCTTTGATATCCTTGGGGCACTATATGAGCATTAGTCTCAGTTTATTCACCCGTGAAGCAGAAAAATGCAACTGATCTCATAAGGTTGTCATGAGAAACAAATAACACATGGAGATCATTTTGCAAATAATAATGTACTATTAAATTATTATCTTTATTATACAGGTCTATATCATATGCTACTATATGCTGATTTGATTGTTGTTTAGTTATTTAAGTCATGTCCAACTCCATTTAAGAGATATCAGTTTGATACTTTTTCCCACTCCTTTTACATATAAGGAAACTGAGGCAAAGAGGGTTAAGCAACTTGCCCAGGGTTACACAATTTGTCAGCATCTGAGGCTGGATTTGAACTCACAAATAAGAACCTTTCTGAGTTCAGGACTGGCACTCTGTTCATTGGGTCACCTAGTTTCCCACCCTAAAAATCTTAAGCATTTCCATTGCTGGTGGAGGCAAGGAGGTAATTGGCTAAAAGGTAACTGCTTATGGTTGTGTTATAATTCTGGCTGGCTGTGTCCCCATCAGGGAGTTCAGAATGTTGATGTTTACCTATTTAGCTCTGTTACATTTTTTTTCTCTTCTGAGAGAAGTCCAAAAATGAGTTTTGCATCATGAGTCTAAGGGACTATTTAGCGTCCTAGGCAGCAGGAACGACTTTCCATAGAGGAAGGATGATTTAAATAACAATTTATCAACTACTCTGAGATTTTTATGTTTTCTGAATTTCCTAAGGGGTTAAACGAAAAACTGGGCAAACCAGCTACATAATGTTTCTTTTGGTGTTTGCTTAGCATCCAGAGACACTTCTTATCCTACCTCTGCGGAAATCTTAAAATGCTCTGCTTTCATAATTTATTCTAAGATTTTCCAGATGCAACTCTTTCAAAAGAAGTCAAAGATTCAATTTGTGTAATCACATCCAAGATCAAATCTGGTCTACGTAAAGTCAGAATTTGAGATGTTAGATCACTTTCTATGTGTATATCCTTTTTGTTTATGTATTTTTATTTGCTATATTAGACCATTATATAAGTTCCTTGAAAGCAAGGTCTGGTTGTTGCTGCTATGGCTGCTGCTATTGCTGCTGCTAATGTTATTTTTCTATTTTTTGTATTGTAAGTACCTAGTACGATACCTTGGACATAATAGACAGGTAATAAATACTAACTAAATTGAATTGAGTCAAGTTGAACCTAGACTAGAATAAACCTTCTAAAACATGAGATCTTAAATCCTAATTCATAGAAGAAGCAGAGAAAGATCTACTGGAGCTATGAACGTATAATGATTGATTATCGGGAAGGAGATAAAAAAGGGGTAGGCCAAAATCTCAGGATCACACTTTCTCATACCTCAAAGGTACCTCGGTGGCTACCAAGCCCAATTTGTATTGTGTCCCACTCTACAGCATCACAACAAAGATCTTAAGGATCCCTAATAATGATCATCCTATTATCTCTCCCAAGCAGCCAATTTTATCAAGAAGTTTATTCCACTTTTAGGAAGCTGTAAACATCATTATTATACACCCTGTCACCAAAATTCCAGATTTCCTATAATTTCTACCCTTTGGACATAATTTGTCTGAGAGGAGGCAAGGAAAACTAGTCAAATTCTTCTTTTACCTGACAACATAAGCATAAGATCTCCCCTATATCTCCTCCAGGCTGGTTAAACATTCGTGATTCCATTAACCAATATTTATATAACTGGGTCTCTAACTTTCTCTTTATTTTACTTCAGATGGCATTGATGTTTTAAGGTAAGGGGCTTGAGAGACTGTTAATACCATAAATGAAAACTGAAAAGTTAGGAGAAAGATCAGGTTTGCAGAAAAAAAAAATATGCATCCATATTTCAAGAATGCATGTATCATGACTGAGGATTCCTGGAAGGCATACACAGGTAATAATATTAATGAAAATAAGGACGATAAAAACATTCCACTTTAACATATACAAAGCATTTTGCATGTGTTATTTTACATGATAATAATAATATAATTATTATTATGTTATTATGTTATGCCTAAAAGGTTTCAAGGAGCTCTGCATGTTATTTCCTATTGTTCCGACTGAAAATCCAATGCATCAACCACCATATGATCTAGCTGCCTCCTTCAGTCTTGTGCTCTCCAATAATGAGGAAATAGCTTCCACCATGATCATCACCCACACACACAATTGGTGACCAAGCATCTAATGATGGGTCTCCCAAATTTAGCCAAGTTGTTCTTTTAAAAAAAATCATCTGTTCACATATTATTAACATAAATTTTAAGAAAAATATAGGTTCCAATTTCTTTTCCTCCCTCAGGCATTTTCCCATACACTGAGAAGGCAAGCAATATAATATTTAAACACATGCAGTCATGCAAAACATACTTCCATTTTAGTCATGTGACAAAAAACGAGAAAAGTGAAAAAGTATATTCATTCTGCATTCAGAAAACATTACTTCTCTTTCTAGGGGTGGATAGAATTTTTCATTATAAGTCTTTCAAAATTGCCTTGGATTACTATATTGATTAAAGTAGCTAAGTTTTTCAAGTTAATTATCTTTATAATATTGCTATTATTATGTACAATGTTTTTCTGGTTTTGCTTATTACACTTTGCATCAGTTCATATACATTTTTTTCTGAAACCATTCCCCATGTTATTTTTACACCAAAATTCAATTCTATCAAAATCACATGTCACAACTTGTTCAACAATTTGATAACTTATGTGTATGCCCTCAATGTCCAATTCTTCGATACTATATACCAATATGCTAAAATATTTTGTAATATAGGTACTTTTCTTATTTCTTTGTTCTCTTTAGGACACAGATCTAGTAACAGTTATTGCTGGGTCGAAGAGTAGGCACAATTTTATAACCTCTTGGTCATAGTTCCCAATTGTTCTCCAGAATAGTTGAAACAATTAACAATTCTACCAACAGTGCATGTTCCCCTATTTCCCCCCATTTCCTCCAGCACTTGTCATTGTCTTTTAAGCCAACATCCATTTGGAGATATCTAATAAACAACTTGTGATACAGGCCTGAAGGAGGGAACATTCATCTAATTATTAAGGCCCAGGGATTATTTGAATAAAAGTAAACCTATTAGAGCTGATTGGATGAACAGAAGAGGTGTTATAGAAAGAAGAATGGAAAATCCAAGGGAGTGCCCACAGATTGGATAGGAATGAATCAAGTATGCCATTCCTGAAAAAGAGATTGAGAAACAACAGCTAGATATAGTGAAGAAGCAAAAACAAAAAAGACTCAGGGAGGAGAAAATATTTAGGGAGAAAGGGGTGGTCAGGTGCATCAAATATTTTAGAGGTCATGAAAGATAAAGATTGAAAAAGACAACCAGTTTTAGTCATTAATTATTCAGAGGATAATTAGACAATCATCGGTAGCATTAAAGAGAGCAGTTCTAGTTGAATAGTAAAGCTCGAAGCTAGATGTCAAGATATTAAAAAGGGATCATGATATGAGAAAAGGACAGCAATGACTATAGATAGTTTTCTCTCTGTGTGTGTCTCTCTCTATCTCTCTCTGTCCCCTCTCTCTGTCTCTCTGTCTTAGTCTCTGTCTCTGTGTGTGTGTGTGTGTCTCTCTCTCAAACACACGCGCACACACATGTGCCCCCCCACACACACATATAGATACACATAGTAGGAGTTTGACCACACAATGGAGAGAGATATGCGAGGATAGCTTAAAGGATGATAATAACAAATAAATGGGTATTATTTTTTAAGTATGTGAGAGATCCGGCCATGTTATTAAATAGCAGAGAATAAATCTGTAGATAAAAAAGACACTAAAATTAGAGGGTGTGGTTAAATGGATCATCTGAAAGGAGATGAAAGATGTATAAAGGGTACAAGTAAAGAAATTGACATTGAAAAAAACAAGAGAAAACTCTTCTTTCCAGTCTAAATCAAAGGATAAATTCAGTGGTTTTAAGACACCACAAACTTGTGATGTCTAGCAGCATGGTATATTTATATCTGTTGGACATCTGATAAAAACATGGTATGGCAGGAAAGAAGGTGGAAAAGGCCCACTGAGTTACCTAAGATCGTGAATCTACAAAGTCTCTCTCAACAACTCAAACCAAAGTTCTCTCATAACAGATTACTTATGAAGTGAAATATTGGATTCACTTTTGCCTTAAATCTTCACTTCCATTTTGATTATAGGTGATATCTATGTCATGTCAAATGTCTGTGAAAATTAAAATATTCACTTCAGTCTTTTAAGGGTATTCAAGCTGCAGGTTTTCATTTTCATTCTTTTGAATCATCTTTAATATGACTGAAAACAGCCCTGCTAAGAAAGTTGGTCCAATATAGCCCAGACCTCTCTTGAGGGAATTCCCCCTACTCTCAGGATAACATCAAATTCTGTGTGGCTCCTGGTGAATTAGAGGCAGAGCCTTGCTCTCATATGCATTATCTGACTTATATTTTCTACCTTGAGGGATTTGTGTTCATTTTAGGTTCAAAGGTTTTCTCCCTTTTGAGAATCTCACATTTCTGATCACCCAAGAGTCTCTGATCTCACCTTCCTGAGCTATTTCTTCAGCACACTAGCTCAGCATGAAGCAGCTCCCTGTTCTAACATTGTCTGGTTCTTTGATCATTACTGCTTTGGTCTAAATTTCCATGTAGGTGAAGGCATCGTGCAAGTTACCAGTCATAGCACCCAAAAACAGACTGAGAGAAAAAAGAAGGAGGTGGCTTATTACCTAAGTAAAATTTAAGAAATTGAGGGTCCTAGAAATGGCAACACTGCTTTGGCGGATATGGGATGAGAGGGAGAGGGAAACAGTAAGGGGAACTTTCTTTTGCCAAAGGAAGATAAAGTGGAAGACATTGGAGGTGGGTCAGAATCATTCTTCCTTGCTTGGTGGCCTTAAAATTCTCAGGAAAGTGGGAAGGCCAATTCATCTGCTGAAAGTTTTAGGGAAGTGAGCGTTGGGAACTGAGGAAGGTAGAGAATTGTCCCATATCTGAGAAATCCCTAGAAAAGGCACATGAGAATTTTCCTATCAGCATAAATGACTGGCATTTTGGGGCACATTTAATTGTTCCATATTAACATCATGAATTAAATTACAGAGGCAGGATTTGAAATTAATTTCATGTCTGAGTCTAATTTCTATAAGAAATAATGTAATCTAGTTAATATTTAATCTTTTAAGGAAAATAAAACTTTTTTGTCAGCTCATTTATTCAAGGGGAGTGGTATTTAGTAAGCACCTACAAGGTACATATCCTTATGCCACCTCATGTGGGATAGCAGGATGAAAAAGACTGAGGCCTTGACTTCATAGACATTAATCTAGTACAAGAGAAAAGATATGGACCGAGATGACTATAATTAACGTAGTAGAAAAAAGAAATAAAGTGACATTGAAAGAAAAAAGGAGATATCATTCCTAGCTACATAGATTAGGGAAGGCTTGGTGGAGGAGGTGGCATTTCAGCAAATGAAATTCAGAGAAATTTAGCAGTTAAAAATGAGAAGGGGAAGGCAGTGACTATGGAAAGAGCCAAAGCTCATATGGGAAAATACATGATTGTCTTGGATAGTGAAGAGTCATTGGATTTGACAGGAACATAAGGTGCTTGTCCTCCCCTAAAATCCTCTAATGACTTAGGTTGGCTTCCTATTGCCTCAATCAATCAACAAGCTTTTATTAATCATATGTTAAATGCTAGGCAATATATTATGACAAAAGACCAAAATCCAACAGGCTCTGTCCTTCTCAGTGAAACATTTAAAGATCTCCAGAAACTGATATAATTTACATGTACTTAATCCACATCACTATCATGCATGCACTCCAGATATGGTCCAGGCAAACTGGCCTATTTGCCATTCCCTGAACATAACTCTGTGTTTTATTTTGTTTTGCTTTTTGTTCAGACTATCACCTCATCATTCTTAGAATATATTGCCTCCTCACACCTGGGTTCACCTTAAGTGTTTTATCCTACATAAGGTCTGTGTTGATCCCAACAGTTGTTACCTCTTTCCCCCAAAATTACTTTGTGTGCATATGTATATATAGGTAGTATTTGTCTATGGGCATTTTAGTTACTTGATTGTTGGTATTATTGTATCTCTCTTTGAATGTAAGCTCCTTGAGAGCAGACAATGTTTCACTTTTGATATTTATGTATTCAGAATTTTACATAGATTCTGGCACATAGTAGATACACATGTATCTCTAATTATCCATCCATCTATCTATCTATCTATCTATCTATCTATCTATCTATCTATCTATCTATCTACCTACCTATCTATCTGCTTTCAGTTAGGATAAAGGAGAGTCTCAAGTTCATGTCACATAAGAATCACTTGAAAGAACTGGGAATATTTAGCCTAAAGAAGAGAAAAATGAAGGGGCCTACTACTTGATGAGAAAATTTCCACTAAAAATATAGTTAGTATCTTTTTCTAGAATTTATGTTTTGAGCAACAAGATCTAAATCCAAATCTTCCTGAGTGGAGGCTAGCTCTTTATCTGCTACACCTTGATGCCTTTCTGTCATGTAGAAGTAGAATTAAATTTGTATCATTTAGCCCCTTATGGTAATACTATGGAATAATGAATAAAAGCTGCCAAGAGACAGATTTAGATTACATTTCAGAAAATTCTTTCTAAAAGTTAGAGCTCTCACAAAGTGGAGTAGATTTCCTGGGGAGGAAATGGGTTCCCCCTTCACTCTAGATCCCAAAACAAAGGTTAGAAGTTTAATTTTGGTTGAAAAAACAGAACATTCTTGTTTAGCTATCATTTGGACAACATAGTTCCTAAGATCTCTTCCAAGTCTGTGTTTTTGTAATGTTGGATACCTAATATATGCTCAAATTTGTGCTTGAAACTCTGGAAGATACAAGAGGACAGTCTTTATCATCTAAATGCTTGCAAAGCTCCTTAACAGGCTAGACTTATGTGCATGATTAAACAGAGATAATATATAATGATACAACAAGAATAAGCCTGACTATAAAGAATTAAATGAACCACTCAATGCTATTAGTGAATGGGAACCTCTAAGTTCATGTAGAAGCCCCAGACAAAAACTTTTAGATTCAACCTTATACTTACTGGTAACCAAAGGCAGCTTGTATGCTATAATGGAAATAATACTTGTTTGAGAGTGAAAAAAAAAAAGCAACTTGAGTTCAAATCCTGTCTCTGATATGTATTACTGTGTCATTGGATGAATCACTTAACTCCATAATGGCTCATGTTTTTCCATTTGTAAAATGAAAGAGTTGGACTGGATTATCTTGCTAAATTCCCTCTCCAGTTCTAAATACCATTATGACCCAATTAATATTCAATATTGAATTAGAAAGGCTAGCTATAGCAATTAGATAAGAAAAATAAAGTGAAATAATAAAATTAGGCAGTGAGGAAATGAAACTATCACCCTTTGCAGATGAAGTAATGGTATACATAGAGAACCCTAGAGAATCAACTAAAAATTCGTTCAAACAATTAGCAACTTTAGAAAAATTGCAGAATATAAAATGAATTCATATAAATCATCATTTCTATGTTCCATCAATGAAACCCAATGGGAAGATACAGAAAGAGAAATGCCATTCAAATAATTTCAGAGCATATAAAAACTTGGGAGTATACCTGCCAAGAGAAATCTACAGACTATATGAACAGAGTTATAGAACATTTTTCTCAAAAAAACAAAGGCATTGCATAAAAATTAATTATTCATTGGTAGACTGAGCCAATATAATAAAAATGACAACTGCACATAAAGTAATATACCTATTCAGTGCCATTCTAATAAAATAACCTAAGGATTATTTTATAGAGTTGGAAAAATTACAAAATTCATTTAGAAGAACTAAAAGGCAAGAATATGAAAGGTATTAATGAAAAGAAAATGAAAAGGAAGGTAGCCTGCCTATCCTAGATGTACTAGATTTCACACTATATTACAAAGTGGTAATTATAAAAACAATCTGGTAGTTATTAAGAAATATGGTGGTAGATCAGTGAATAGATTAAGAACATAATACACAGTAATACTATAACAACATGGTATTTGATAAAGCTCAAAATTGAAGCATTGAGGTCAAGAGCTCATCGTTTGACAAAAAAAAAATGCTGAGAAAAACAGAAATTAATTTGTCAGAAGCAAGACATAGACCAACATCTCACATGATATACCAAAATAAAGTCAAAATGGACAAATGATTTAGACATACCACAGTGATATCATAAGCAAAATAAAGGAACATGCTAAAATTAACCTGTCAGATGGGAGGATAAGAGAAGCGTTTATTACCAAATAAGAGATAGAATCACAGGAAGTAAAACGAATAATTTTAATTACATAAAATTGCAAAGATTTTGGAAAAACAAAATTAATACAGCCAAAATTAGAAAGAAGGCAGGAAATTGGGGGTGGGAGATTTATACCTACTGTCTCTGATAAAGCCCTTATTTCTCAAGTATTTAGAGAATTAAACTAAATGTATATAAAAAAGAGCAATTTACCAAGTGATATATGATAAAAAAATATGAACAGGTAGTTTTCAGATGAAAAAATCAAAGTTACCCATAGTCATATGAAAAAGGCTGTAAATAACTACTTTTTGCGTTGCATATTATATTTTTATTAAATCAAAAGTGAGTCTGGTGGCAGTTCTAAACTGGGGAAAAGGTAGAGGAAAGGGGGAGAAAGACTGACTGACAGAAAGACAGAGACACAAAGAGAGGATGAAATGAGTGGGTAAGGGCTTGATGAATACACAGAGCAGGCTCCATGTGGTGTGGGGGTGTTGTATCAGCCCCCAGTCCCTCCCCTCTGCTACACACACCCAGAGTTCAGTGCCAAATGCATTTTTATGTGTGTGGGGTTGAGGCTGGGAGGGAACGAGACATTCCTCCATTCCTTTTCAGGGGAGGACTCCTCAGGTGCATGTTTCAGAAAGAACCAAATTGGATAGGATGGGGTATGGGTGGGTACATGGGGCAGTGGGGTTCAGGATATGTAATGGGAGGGGAAGTGGAAAGAGAGAGGGAGCAGCATGGATAGAACCCTTGAAGGTTAACCCCAAACAGATGGTGAGATCTAGGTTGGGGTGGGGGGTGGGGGGGGGTCACATCACACTGAAGTACATGGTGGAAGTGAGGGACAGAAGAGTCAGGAGGCTGTACCCTCCCATCCAAAACAGAAAAAACCTCCTATACACTGGAGTAAGATGGAGAGGAGACATCAATTGACAGGTGGGAGGAGGTAATGAATCCTCCATAGGGGAGGGTGTTGGGGGAAGAGGGGGCAAAGGAGGGGAATATCCTTTAATCATTTGTTATGGCCTTGGCTCTCAGTTCTTTTGCACCCTGGTCAGGTAGGTGGGATCCGGATACCCAAACAGCTAGGGTGCCCCAGATCATCTGGTCTTGTGGTGGATGTTTCAAGTGATGACATTTGGTCTTCCCGTGGTCATGGAGGTGCCAGTTGTGAAGGTGAGGAGCCAGTCAAAAGCCTTTCGGAACAGAGTCAGCACCTTCTTGCCCTTGGGGCAGTCTGGGAGGTAGGCCACCCATGTGGTGCCAGGATACCAAATGCCAGGGTTTGGGTGCTCGGCCCGTTGGACGCGAGGTGACAAGATGTACTGGATGACAATGGTTCCATATTTCTTATAGCTAGGCAGGAAGAGGCTGGCATTCTTGGAGACCAGCATTCACCCATTCTGGGGCTGGTTGCCCACCTGCTGCCCATAGAAACGACCGCACATGGGGCAGGCCTTCTTCACCTGCAGTGCCCAGGTAATACAGCCTTCACAGAATGTGTCAGCACTTTCCCAGTGTCTTGGCATTCTTTATCTCCCCCAAGGAAGTGGGAAAAGTGCCTTCATGCTCTTCCACCTCCTCTCACAGGTGGGGGAAAGGAGGTGGGGACAAAGAGAGTGGAGGAGGTAAGGGGGCTCTGCCCCCTGGGGGTAGCAGCAGAGCACCCTGGAGAGGAGGGTGCCCTGGGTGGTGCAGCTCTGGATGCTCAATCCCACCCCCCAATGACAGGCAGTCCGTCAACTCCCCCTGCCTTTGTGCCTTCTTCAGTTCCTTCTATTCCTCCTTCAGCAGCTTCTTGAGAGCCTTTCTGGTGAGGTAGAGGCTTTTGGGAGGGGCTGGGTGAGGGCCCTGGAGAGCAAGCTGGAGAACGTAGAAGTCCGATGTCTCTCCGTTGATGAGGATGGATATTTGATGTTCATCCCAAAGCCAAGCCAGACACCCTGGTGTTTCCTTGCTCAAGAAATCCCACACTGGCTTTGAGACTGTCACCTTGTTCTTGTAGCTGCCCCCATAGACCTGGACAGGACAAACAACACTGGAGAGCTGGACGATGATGGCAGGAGGAATCCAGAAAATTCCACACACCTCTGGACTTTGACCCCAACACTTAATCACTCCTGAACCTAGACACCATCCTTCAAGAAATTCTCAAGGAAAATTGCTCTGATGTTTTAGAACCAGAGGGCAAAATAGATGTTGAAAGAATCTACCAATTACCTGAAAAAGATCCCCGACAGAAAACTCCCAGGAATATTATAGCCAGGTTCTGGAGTTCCCAGCTCAAGGAGAAAATATTATAAGCAGCCAGGAAGAAACATTTTGAATATCGTGGAAACTCAATCAGGAAAACACAGGATCTGGCAGTTTCTAAATCGAGGGATCATAGGGCTTGGAGTATGATATTCTGGAGGTCAAAGGAGCTGGGATTAAAACCAAGAATCACCTACCTAGCAAAACTGAGTATCATGTTTCTGGAGAAAATATGGTCATTCAATGGAATAGAGGACTTTCAAGCATTCTTGATGAAAAAACCAGAGTTGAATAGAAAATTTGGCATTCAGATACAAGAAGCAAGAGAAGCATGAGAAAGTAAACAGGGAAAAGAAATCATAAGGAACTTATCAAAGTTGAACTATTTACATTCCTACATGGAAAAATGATAATTTTAACTTATGAAACTTTTCTCAGTATGAAAATAGTTGAAGAGAATAGAAATGTGTATATATATATATGTATATATATATACACATATATATACACATATATATGTATATATATAGATATAGATATATATATATAGTGTGTGTATACATACATACACACATACATAAATATGTCTAAATAGGAGGGTATATGGGTGTATGAATACCTTTATGAATATGTGTATATATGTGCACAGCTATACATAGACAGAGGGCACAGGACCAATTTAATAGAAAGGGATGATACTTAGAAGATGAAATTAAGAGGTTAGAGAGGAATATAATGAGAGAAGATGGGGAAAGACAGAATGGGGTATATTATCTCCTATAGAAGAGGCAAGGGAAAACTGTTACAATGGAGGGAAAGAAGAGGAAGGCAAAAGGGAATGAGTAAACCTTATTCTCAATGAATTTGGCTTAGGGAGGGAATGACATATACACAAAATAGTGTATCTCACCCCACAGGAGAGTAGGGGGGAAGGAGATGAAAGGGAGTGTGATAGAACGGAGGGCAGGCTGGGTGGGGAGGGAAGTTGGAAGCACCCACTTTTGAAAAGGTACAGGATCAAAACAGAGAATAGAACAAGTGGGTGGCTAGGATAGGATGGAGGGAAATATAGTCAGTCTTTCACAATATATCCATTATGGAAATGTTTTGCATAGCTACACATATACAACCTATATTGAATTGCTTATCTTCCCAGTAAGGGAGGGTGATGAGGGAAGAAGGGAAAGAATCTGGAACTCAATGTTTTAAAATAAAATGTTTAATATATAATTAATATTATTTGTAACTGGGAAATAGATATACAAGCACACTGGGGCATAGAGATCCACCGTGCCCTACTGCTAAGTTGGAGAGGATATGGGGGCAGATATGGGAGAGAGCAGATTGGGGGAGGAGATATTTGGTGGGATCACTGGGGATGGTTGGTAGGGGAAAAATGGGGGAAATATGTGTAATTCAAAATCTTGTGGAAATGAATGATGTAAACAAAAAATTTAAAAAGAGGATAAAATTAAAGAAATATTAATTGCCCATGGGGAGCCTGAGCTAATATAATAAAAATGATAATTTTATCCAAAAAAAATCTAGAAGGGACAGTTCAAACTGTGTTCTTTAATACCAATTACATGGACATGTGTCTTAATATCTCTGAACCTTATTTTCCTGATTGAAAAAAAAAATCAAATCCTTAGATTCTATTAGATTTGACATTCAAGGGAACCTTTTTGAAATCATATTCGCCAACTTCCTTCTATAAAATAATATATTTTCAAAAAGGCAGGAGAGATCTACAGAACTACATTTAGTTCAAGTCCAATCCAGGTTTTTAAAAATGCCCAATTCTGATGTTTAGTGGTAATTTTCAAAGGTTTGTATGTGGAAGAGTGGAAAAAGTTCTGGAGATGAAGGTAGAACATCTGAATTTGAATCTTAGATTTTTAAATTGTGATTTATATTTGAATTTGATCTTTAATAACTGTGTGCCTTGGAGCAAATGTACACCAATTCCTCATCTGTGAAAAGTGGATTTTTGCCTATTGATCCAGATGTGCTGGACTAAAAATTCAGAATGAGAAACATTTTGGAATATAAGCAATATAGGAATTAATTTGGCTTGACTAAAATGGGTGTTCCTAATATATATATTTACATTTTTTTTTTTACTTTTCATGGCAGGAGGAGAGTGGGAAGGACGGAGGTTAGTGATACAAGTCCCCCCCAATAATCTCAGAAAAGAGACCTGAAGAAATTACAAACAAGCAGAGTAGCATTGAAAGTTACAGGTTGAATTTTTTATACACTTTAAAAGAAAAGCAAGCTTTACATAATAGAGATTCAGAGTTTCATGTAAAATCACCCTTTTCTATCCTACCATACATAGGGGAATTGCCATTTTATTTGGTGCTTGTTAAGTTGAGAATAAAAATAAAATTCTGAAAATAAAATAAAATCAATAAGGAGGTGTAGCGGCAAGCACCCCAATATCCCCAGGGTGACTGCCAACACAGGTTCTTAGATCTGCTTTTCAAAAGGAAAGCAACTCAAAATGGGTTAACAAGCTTACTTTAATCAAACAAACATACATTACCTAGTTCAGGGGGAAAAGGTCAGCACCCCGAACTTCAGAGTTACAGAACTTACAGATCAAACAGACAGGCTTCCAAACTGTCCAACCATTATATCAATAACAAATCACAGTTACCAGAGAGGGAAGCATCAACATCTGGGTTTTCAAAGCCGGGGGGCTCTCAACAACGGCTTCCCAGAGTCTCATCTGGTCAAATCACACAACACTTCTCAAAGTGAGCCCCAAAGCAAAGCCTCTCATCAGGGTTTATATAGCCTTCTCCTAGCTCAAAGATTGTAACAACCTCCTTGACCCACTGCCCAATCACAAAAGTATCAAGGTTGGGCTTCCCTGAAAAACAAGCCTCCCACCACAGGCTCCAGGTGCACTTAAGCTAGGGGCAGGGAAGATCTTTAAATTTGCATTTCCATTACAGGAGGTTATACTAGATGAGTCTTAAGGTACCCATCTAGTATTAAATCTATGATCCTATGACTTTCTGCCCAGCAATCAGCAACACCACATAGGAAAACATGACTCAAATTGAATGGTCACAAAATGATCACAAAGAAAGCCTGGCAGACCTGAAATTCTCAGACTGAACTCAGATACTGCAGAGATTGGGATGAGAGAAACTGGTTAGCCATACTAATCTAGAAATCATTTTGCAGTTCACCTAGCAGGTGCAATTATAAAGAAAAAAAAGAGTGATGGAGAATTGACCTTTGAAAGCTACTACAGGGCATAGGAATTTACTGTAAAAACCTTATTGAATATCGGAAGCTAAGCTTCCACAACGGGAATAAAATATAGTATCTGTATAATTACTGCACAATGCAAAAAATTAGACAGGCAAGTCAGAATTGAGCAGTCTGTTTAAAAGTGGAGTGTTTATAGTAAAACTCTACCTTAAAGGAAATCTCTCTTCCTCCTTCCTCCCTTACTCCCTGTGAACTTATTACCAATGGCCTACTTTGAAAACCAAGGATATTAAGATGAAGTTTAGATAGATTAATTTATACTGAACCTAAAGTCAGTTCTGTTTCTGATAGAGAAAATGCTTTTTTTATTCACAAAGTACTGAGGATGCTTCTAAATATTATGTGTGTGTGTGTGTGTGTGTGTGTGTGTGTGTGTGTGTGTGTATAATACAAGATTCAGAGTTGAGAGCTAGGATTCATCGGAAACAACATTCCCTCACTCATATACATATAAATCCACGTGTTTATTACGTACATTGTTGTTGTTAAGTCATTTTCTTTTTTTTTAAAGCAATTGGGGTTAAGTAACTTGCTCAAGGTTACACGGCTAGTCATTATTTATGCGTGGGTGCTCATTTTCTGAGGCCGAATCTGATCTCGGGTCATCCAAACTCCGAGGCCAGCGCTCTTACTCACTGCACCACCTAGCCGCCCCTTTAGAGCAATTGGGGTTAAGTAACTTGCCCAAGGTTACACGGCTAGGTTTTTGTTTGTATGGATTAAGTGTCATAGGCCGGCTCCGAACTCAGGTCCTTCTGATTCCAGGGCCGGCGCTCTATTCACTGCGCCACCTAGCCGCCCCTGTTAAGTCATTTTCAATCAAGTTTGATCTTTTTTGGCTGTTTTCTTGACAAAGATACTGTAATGGTTTGTCATTTCTTTCTTCATTTCATTTTATAGATGAGGAAACTTTGACAAACAGGATTAAGTAACTTACCCAGGATCACACAACTATTATCTGATATTGGATTTGAACTCATTTCTTCCTGACTCTAGGATCAATATTCTATTCATTACACTATTGAGGTGCCCTGTAGGATATGTACATGCACATTTGTGTATATGCATATGTAGGTACAATCATATGTAGGTATTATACTAGATGAAGGAAAGACGAAAGGAAATAAACATTTATTAAGCAACTACTATATGGCAAACACTATTCTAAGAGTTTTACAAATGTAATTTCACTTGGTTCTCGGAAAAACCCTGGGAATTATGTATTGTTATTATCTTCATGTACAGATGAGGAACTGATTCAGGCAGAGGTTAAGTGACTTTCCCAGTAACACGCAATGTGTTTGACATATGTGTCTGAAGCCAAATTTAAACTCAGTTCTTCCTGACTCAAGACCAACCACTAAAAAACACTGTGCCACTTATATGTCTCAAGTGATACATGTATACACATATATTATTACACACTTAAATATGATCACTTAGCTCCATTTACATATGAAATTAATACCTGGTACTTTAATGTTTATGGGCTAATGTGCTGAGAGTGAAAATAATTGTATTTTATAATTGGATAAAAGTATCAAGATGCGACTTCATCTTTTGTTAAATCATTGAAATTATCCTCCCCAATTGAGAAATGATCAAAGGCTATGAACAGGCAGTTTTCAGATCAGATGAAGAAATTAAAACTATCTATAGGCATGTGAAAAAATGCTCCAAAACAGTGTTGATTACAAAAATACAAATTAAAACAATTTTGAGGTATTATATCCCATCTATCAGATAGAGTGACAAGACAAAACAGAAAAATGATAAATGGAGGAGAATATGTGGTAAATTGGAACACTAATGCATTGTTGATGGAGTTGTGTGCTGATCCAATCACTGTGGAGAATAATTTGGAACTATGTCCAAAGGGACATAAGCATTCCTTATGATCCAGAAATACCACTACTACGTCTGTATTGCAAAAGAGACCATAAAAAAGGGGGAAAGGACCCACATGTACAGTTTTATAGCAGTTCTTTTTGTGATGGCAAAGAATTGAAAATTGAGGAGATGCCCATAAACTGGGGAATGGTTGAATGAATTGTGCTATATGAATATAATGAAATGCTATTGTTCCATAAGAAGTGGTGAGCAGTCATATTTCAGAAAAAACCTGGAGAGACTTGCATGAACTGATGTTGAGTGGAGTGAGCAGAATGAGGAGCACACTGTACACAGTAACAGCAACATTATGTGATGACCTTTGTTAGACTTAGCTCCTCTGAGCAAGGCAAAGATCTAAGACAAATGTGAAAGACTCATAATGGAAAATGCTATCCACATCCAGAGAAAGAACTACAGAGTTTGGATGCAGATTGAAGCACAGTATTTTCCTTTTTTTTGCTGTTTTTTTCTTTCTTTTCTTTCTCATGGTTTTTCCCTTTTGTTGTGATTCTTCTTTCACAATATATGTAGAAATATGCCTAATATTTCTACATGTATAGCCTACATCAGATCGCATGCAATCTTGAGGAGGGGGGAAGTGAAGGGAGGGGCAGGAAATTGATAACTCAAAATCTTATACAAGCAAATGTTAAAAACTAAATGTAAATAAATAAATTAATATTTAAAAAAAAGAAAAAGAAATTATCCACTGCACATTATCATACAGGATGACAAAATGTGATATACGTGTTTATACTATATGTATATCTATACATACAGGTATACATATACACCCATATGTCTGTGTGTGGATTGTGTGTATATATAATATACACACATAATATATATAATACACACACATATATATCTCATATATTTATATTCCCATGTAATTTTCCCATGTTTTATTCCTACTATGTCTCTGTTTTGAAATAGTTTTCCTTCTATATGACTTAAAATTATGAATATTTGAGATGACAAAATCTATTTAAATATTGTTCCTAAATTGTTTTGTTTGTTTTTAATGAATCACTGTGTGAGTTACAGTTGGATAATGACCTGTTGTCAGTATGATTTTTTGTTTATGTTTTCTAGGATATTTTAAGGTAGGTATTGGTAGTATCATGACTTATACCTCAATCATAAAATATTTGAATTTTCTGATGTATAATTCTAGCCCTATGTAATGGAAATGCAAATTTAAAGATCTTCCCTGCCCCTAGCTTAAGTGCACCTGGAGCCTGTGGTGGGAGGCTTGTTTTTCAGGGAAGCCCAACCTTGATACTTTTGTGATTGGGAAGTGGGTCAAGGAGGTTGTTACAATAATTGAGCCAGGAGAAGGCTATATAAACTCTGATGAGAGGCTTTGCTTTGGGGCTCACTTTGAGAAGTGTTGTGTGATTTGACCAGATGAGACTCTGGGAAGCTGTTGTTGAGAGCCCCCCGGCTTTGAAAACCCAGATGTTGATGCTTCCCTCTCTGGTCACTGTGATTTGGTATTGATGCATGTAATGTTGGGACAGTTTGGAAGCCTGTCTGATCTGTAAGTTCTTTAACTCTGAAGTTTGGGGTGCTGACCTTTTTCCCCTGAACTAGGTAATGTATGTTTGTTTGATTAAAGTAAGCTTGTTAAACCATTTTGAGTTGCTTTCCTTTTGAAAAGCAGATCTAAGAACCTGTGTTGGCAGTCACCCTTGGGATATTGGGGTGCTTGCTGCTACAAAATGGCGACAATGGATGGGATCTGCTGAGTAAAAGGAAAGTATGGGGGCTGGGATAATTGTTTGTTTCCCAGTTGTGGTAGCTGTGATTCTGTGGAGCCATGGAGCAGGAGAGAAAGACCTGCATGCTGACTTCACTGAGCTGAGAGCAGGAATGGTGAGCTGCCTGCATGGAGACCTGTGGAGAAGCCTGGAGCTGCTGCCTTCTGCTGGAGAAGGAACCCAGGAGTTTGGAGTTCAGCCACAGGATAAGATAAGGACTGTGTGGCGAAGCAGGGGCACTGAATGTGTTTCCTTGTTGCATCCCACAGTTTGGGACCCAGAGGGAGGATGGACTTGTGACTATGGTGGGTGGGGTGAAGTGCCATGGACCCCAAGGACCCCACTTTGGTTTTGTTGCCCAGCCCCCTCTCTGGACTTGGAAGCAGGGGCTGGAGCAGTGTTGTGGGAAGGACACCCCTCTCCTCCCAAGAGTACTTTATGTGATAATGCTTTGTATTTTGTGAATTGATGTGAAAATGCAATGTACTTTGTTTAAGACCCAGTGGCCACTTTGGTAACTTTAGATGTACCTTGAAAATGTGACCTAAGAGATGTTTTAGTGCTAATTCAAATGTAAATTGTGTATGCTATGGGCAAGAAAGATCTTGGGGCCGAATGTAATGGAAATGCAAATTTAAAGATCTTCCCTGCCCCTAGCTTAAGTGCACCTGGAGCCTGTGGTGGGAGGCTTGTTTTTCAGGGAAGCCCAACCTTGATACTTTTGTGATTGGGAAGTGGGTCAAGGAGGTTGTTACAATAATTGAGCCAGGAGAAGGCTATATAAACTCTGATGAGAGGCTTTGCTTTGGGGCTCACTTTGAGAAGTGTTGTGTGATTTGACCAGATGAGACTCTGGGAAGCTGTTGTTGAGAGCCCCCCGGCTTTGAAAACCCAGATGTTGATGCTTCCCTCTCTGGTAACTGTGATTTGGTATTGATGCATGTAATGTTGGGACAGTTTGGAAGCCTGTCTGATCTGTAAGTTCTGTAACTCTGAAGTTCGGGGTGCTGACCTTTTTCCCCTGAACTAGGTAATGTATGTTTGTTTGATTAAAGTAAGCTTGTTAACCCATTTTGAGTTGCTTTCCTTTTGAAAAGCAGATCTAAGAACCTGTGTTGGCAGTCACCCTAGGGATATTGGGGTGCTTGCTGCTACACCCTAGGTGACATCTTGCTAAGTATTCAGTACTGATGTAATGATGGCTTTGATGATGTTAAGTACATATATATGTATATACATATATATATTTGTGTATACATAAATACATATGTTTGTATTTACTGGAGATGGGTATGGGGGTGCTATACTCCCAGGAAGGAAGATGACAGCTAAGGCAAATACCAGGTGAACTCTAGTTAGTTAGACTAGCCTCATTGGAATAAAGAATTCTCATTGAGTAGAAGTGAGACCCAAGTCTAGGAAGGTAGGTTTGGAGAACCTTAAATGGCAGGTAAAGGAATTGTTACTTTATCTTTTAGGTAAAGAGGAAAAATTCAAGCATTCTGGATTGTTGGTCTCTTCTCCCCATTAATATTTTGCCCACTCTATTTCAGTCCCCCATTTCCCTTTTTGTGGACCATTGAAATAAAATTTAAATATGTCTTCCTTCATGCCATTTTTTTCCCTCTCCAATTCATGATCTAAAGAGTTTCTGAATGAATATTACTGAAACAAAGGTCTGATCAGGTTACTCTCATACTTAATAAGTATCAGTGGACCTGACAATAACACTCCTAGCTATTTACACCAAAGAGAAGACATAGGGAAAAATTAGATTAATGAGTTGTGGGTATGTGTGTACTCTTTTGTGATGACAAAACCTGGATGCCTATCAATTTGGGAATGTTTGAAGCAATTATGGTATATAAATATGATGGATTATTTTTTGTGATGTAAGAAATTCTGAGGATAATTTCAGAGAAACCTGGGAAGACTTAAGTGAACTGATGAAAAGCGTAAGGAGTAGAAGCAGGAGAAAAATTTACAAGGCAATTATAAAAATTAACAATTCTTGGGGCGGCTACATGGTGCAGTGAGTAAGAGCACCGGCCTCAGAGTTGGGATGACCTGAGATCAAATCCGGCCTCAGAAAATGAGCACCCACGCATAAATAATGACTAGCTGTGTAACCTTGAACAAGTTACTTAACCCCAATTGCTTAAGAAAAAAAAAATTAACAGTTCTGAAAGACAGATTGACACATGATCCACCATGATTCCAAAAGCTCATTGATGAAGTATTCTCATAATCTACTGATAGAAAGGTAATGAACTAAACATACAGAATGTTCTAATTGTTTGGGGGCATATCCAATATGGGGACTTGTATTGATTGACTATGCATGTTTTTTTTTAATATTTCTTTTTGTTTTCTTTTTACTAGTTATAAGACGTGAAATAAGGAGGGACATAAAAATTGTCAATTTTAAAAATTAAATGACTTTTTATTGTCATTAGAATCAGGTACAAGCTCTTTTATTTGAAATGTAATTTTCATAATCTAACTTTAGCTCTCTTTCATAAGCTAACATCACGCAATCTTTCCAGGCTTATGGAACATTCCATTCCATTCCATTCTCTACTTTTAAGTTAAATTGATTTTACTGTTTCCTGTAATTTCATTCAATATATTTTCTCTGTGACTTTAAACAAGTTGCCGCCATGTTTAAAATACACTTTCTATTAACTATACCCCCCTAAAATCCCCATTTGCCTTCTGTCCTTTACTCGATCCCCATTTCCTCCTTGAGTTCCATCCTGATAATGACAATCATTAATAGTCTCTTATCTGAAAATGCTTTTATATTTACTTGGTATATTTTTATTGACTCACCTTTGAGCATGGGCCTACCTATTTCCATTTCCCACAACCCCCCTTCTAATTGAATAAAAACTCCCTAAAGGGAGGAACTTTTGTTTCATTTTTTCTTTGTAAGAGAGGGATATAAATATAGGTCTTTAGGCCAATAAATGTCATTTGCAATCTTCTAGTCAGTCAATTAAAAACTGTTATCAAGTGTTGACCATATGCCACCCACTAAAGTAAGGCCACGTTGTTTTGGGGGGAAGAATCTTGGGCCCAGAGACATTAGACAGTATCTGAAGTCACACATTTGACCAGTTTACTGAGTCTTAGATGAATGTATTTTTTTCAACTACCACCTTCCCTCCTCATGCTTCTTTTATGTCAAATGGACTTTTGCATTTTCTCACCTTGCATTTCATTCAGAAACGGACTGAGCCACCCAGATTTGGATGATAATTCAATATACTCTATCTCCAGGACAGTTTGCATAATAATCTGAGTTGATCAATTGACAGAATACCGTCTAGTGAACAATATTCTTAGGCTAAGATAATAGTCCCTCTAATTCAGTTCTGACAGAGACACTTCTTGCACTGAAGAAACACAGTACAGGGAGAGATCCATCATTTTATTATCAATGTTCTTCAATATTATCACTTTAAAATAAGTGCTGAAAGGAATAAAAATAGGGTGGGGAAAGTGGTCTTAGAATCATAGAATCTCAGTTCTGGAATAAATGATACAGATTATACAAATCTAATTCCCTTGGGGAGACTAGGTGCCACCATGAGTAAGAGCACTGACCCTGGAGTTGGGAGGACCCAGGATCAGTTCTGGCCTCAGAAAATGAGCACCCACACATAAATAATGACTGGCCATGTAACCTTGAGCAAGTTACTTAACCCCAATTGCTTTTAAAAATAATAAGTTCTTATAGGGGGATGAAGATGGCAGAAAGGAAGCAGTAACCCCGCTGAGCTCTTCGGTCACTTAAGTCTCAAAGGGTGAATCTGAGTGGATTCCGGAGTGACGGAGCCCACTGGAGACGGACCACGGCAGAGTCCAGCCCAGGAGGTTGCCCAGTTTGTCCAGACAGGACAAGCGCAGAGTGCGTGGGGTCTGCACAGCTCAGACCTAAGAGCAGACCAGCAGACTACACCAGAGAAAGAAAAAGCCCCAGCCTGCAGAATTACCAAGGACAAATCGCTGTCATCTCCCCTTCATCTCACAAAGGGACGGGAGGGGTCATTGGAGCCAGGTAGGATAGTCAGGCCCCCAGGGGAGAGAGCAGTTTCTCCAGCTGCATTCAGTGCCCAGCCTGGAAGGTTGGAGACTGCCTGCCTGTATAATACAGGGGCTGTAATGGCAAAGTAAATTCTAGCTCTGTGATCCTCCCATCACTCCTTCATGAAGCAGAAAACTGAAAGATAAGTCTCCCACCCAGATTGAAATCCCAAGTTAATGGAAATAGCCCCAGGCTAGAGAGTCTCCAAGAAGGGGTGTAACTGAGACAGCCAGGAGTCTGAAGAGAAGAGAGGGTGGGGTCCCAACAAGCCCCACCTCACCTCACCAACAAAAGCCTACTTATAGCCCACAGGTATAGAGGCAGAAATATGAAGTGGTCAGACTCAACCACACCTACACATCTACATTCCTCACTAACTTCCCTGACTTAGCCATAAACTAGCCACCCAGAGGTATTCAAAGTCAAGGATCAGGCCCTAAACTCATAGCCTGAGAAACTAAGAAACAGGAAGTCACAATGGGAAAAAAAGAAGCTGAGAAGGAGAAGGGGAAGGCAAAAAAGTCTATTCGAACATACTATGCAGGGCAAGAACAACAAAATACACAGGGCAATATAGACTCTCTACCCACACCTGAGACCACAGAAGGAAACATGATCTGGTCTCAAGCCCAAATAGCATTTCTGGAGGAGCTTAAGAAAAATTTTAAAGACCAAATCAGGGAGGCAGTGACCAACTTGGAAAAAAAGTCTCAGTGAAGTAATTGGAGAAAATACCTCCCTAAAAAAGGAACTTCAAAAACTAACTGAAGACCATAATTTGCTAAAAATTAGAAACAATCAAACTGATACTCAGAACTCTATGATGCAGCAAGAGTCAATCAAACAAAACAAGATGATTGAAAAATTGGAAGAAAATGTAAAATATCTCACTGGAAAAATAACTGACATAGAGAACAGATCCAGGAGCGACAACCTAAGAATTATTGGACTACCAGAAAGCCCATGATGAAAAAAGCAGCCTACACAACATCCTTCAAGAAATTGTCAAAGAAAACTTTCCCGAGGTCCTGGAATCAGAAGACAAAATAGCTATCGATAGAATTCACCAGACTCCTCCTGAGAGAAATCCCAAACTGAAAAATCCAAGAAATATAATAGCCAAATTCCAGAATTACAAGATTAAAGAAAAAAATTCTACAAGCAGCCAGAAAGAAACAATTCAAATATCGAGGAACTACAGTTAGGATCACACAGGACCTATCAGCTTCTACATTAAAAGAGCTGAGGGACTGGAATTTGATATTTCGTAGGGCAAGAGAGCTAGGACTACAACCAAGGATTAAATACCAGGCAAAAATGAGCATAATCTTTCAGGCAAGGAGAAGGTAGTTTAATGAAATAAGAAACTTCCAGACTTTCCTGATGAAAAGTCCAGAGCTCAATGGAAAATTTTATCTCCAATTACAGGACTCCAGAAAGACATAAAAAGATAAATAAGAGAAACACAGACTCACACATGCATAAGTGCACACACCCACACCCACAAACACACGCTCATTACTTGGGATGCAACAAGAGCAAAATGTTCACATCCCTATATGTAGAGCTGATAACTGTCAATATTTGAAATCTTTATGATTATCATGACCTTCAAAAGATAGAGGTAGTGGGTATGAATCCACTAACTTGAAGTCTAAAAAAAAAAAAAACTATTAAGGGGATCAAAGGGATTGTAATGGGAAAAAGGAAAGGATAAGATAGGAAAAGGTAAAATATGCCATCTGAAGAGGCATTAAAGCACACTATAGAAGAAGGGAAAGAAAGAGGGAGAGGAACATCATTTAAACAGTACTCTCATGGGTTCTGGTTCAAAGAGGGATCAACTTAATCAGTGAAGTTTAAGATTCTAATGTGAATAGACACATAAATTCATTAAATAGAGGAAAAGGAGGGAGGGAGAGGAGCACTGTTTGAAACTTACTCTCATTGGTTTGGAATCAAACGTGGAGTAATTTACTCTGATAAGTATAAAACCTTATTGTGTCTTATAGATAGTGGAAGTGTAAGGGGGGTGAAAAGGAGGAGACTAAAGGGGGGATTAGAAGGGAAGGAAACAGTAGTAAGGGGAGAGGGTATGTTAAGAAGGGGGATCAATGGGTGGGAACACTGAGGGAGGGGGCAGTAAAAAGGGAAAACTTCAAGGAGGAGAAGGGAGAAGGAAGAAACAAAAACATAAACAGGGGAGGGAGTAGGATGGAGGGGAAGAGACAGATAGTCATCATTACTGTGAATGTAAATGGGATGAACTCTCCCATAAAAGAGAGGAAGATAACAGAATGGATTAAAAACCATAATCCTACAATATGCTGTCTACAAGAAACACATTTGAAACAAAGGGATACCCACAGGGTAAAGGTAAAAGGTTGGAGTAAAATCTATTATGCCTCAGCTAAAGTAAAAAAAGCAGGGGTAGCAATACTTATCTCAGATAAAGCAAAAGCAAAAATAGGTCTAATTAAAAGAGATAAGGAAGGAAACTATATCTTACTAAAAGGCACCATCGAGAATGAAGCAATATCACTACTTAACATAATATGCACCAAGTGGTATTGCATCCAAACTCCTAGAGGAGAAGTTATAGGAATTAGAGGAAGAAATAGATAGCAAAACTATACTAGTGGGGGACCTTAATCTCCCCCTCTCTGAACTCGATAAATCTAACGTCAAAATAAACAAATAAGAAGTTAAGGAGGTGAATCGAATCTTAGAGAGACTAGATATGATGGATCTCTTGAGAAAACTGAATGGGGATAAAAAGGACTTTACTTTCTTTTCAGCAGTGCATGGTACATACTCAAAAATAGACCATGTACTAGGGCATAAAAAACTCACAATCCAGTGCAGAAAGGAAGAAATATTAAATGTGTCATTCTCAGATCATGATGCACTAAAAATTATATGCAATAACGGGCCAGGGAAAGATAGACTAAAAACTAATGGGAAGTTAAACAATTTAATCCTAAAAAAATTGGTGGGTCAAACAAGAAATTACAGAAACAATCAATAATTTCATTCAAGAGAATGATAATAATGAGACAACATACCAAAATTTGTGGGATGCACTAAAGGCAGTTCTCAGGGGAAGTATATATCCTTGAGTGCATACTTAATTAAAGCAGAGAGAAGGGAGGTAAATGAATTGGGCATGCAATTGAAAAAGCTAGAAAAAGAAAAAAATTAAAATCCCCAATTTAGTACTAAATTAGAAATACTGAAAACCAAAGGTGAGATTAATAAAATTGAAATTAAGAAAACTATTGAATTAATAAATAAAACTAAGAGCTGGTTTCAATGAAAAAAATTAACACAATTGATAGACCCTTAGTCAATATGAAAAAAAAAAGAAAGAAGAAAACCAAATTATGAGTATCAAAAACAAAAAGGGTGAATCTACCTTCAATGAAGAGGAAATCAAAAAAATAATGAGGAATTATTCTTCCCAATTGTATGCACATAAATATGACAATCTTAATGAAATGGATGAATACTTACAAAATCACGAGTTGCCCAGATTAACTGAAGAGGAAGTGAATTACCTAAATAACCCCATCTCAGAAAAAGAAATTAAACAAGCCATCAATGAACTCCCTAGGAAAAAATCTCCAGTGCCAGATGGCTTTACTAGTGAATTCTGGAATTGGAAAATATCAATTGCTTGTGGCTGGGGCGAGTTAATGTAATAAAAATGACAATTTTACCCAAACTAAATACTATATTTAGTGCCATACCAACAAATTTACCAAAAAAACTACTTTTTAGAGTTATTCAAATTAATAACAAAATTTATTTGGAAAAACAAGCGGTCTAGAATATCACGGGAATTAATGAAAAGAAATGCTAGGAAGGTGGACTAGCTAAACCAGATTTTAATCTGTATTATACAGTAGAAGTCATCAAAACTGCTTGGTACTGGCAGAGGAGTAGAGTAGTGGATGAAAGGAATAGATTGGGTGCAGGAGATGCAGCAGTTAATGAATATGGTAATCTATTGTTTGATAAACCCAAAGACTCCAGTTTTGGGGATTAGAATGCAATATTTGACAAAAACTGTTGGGAAAATGGAATACAGTATGGCAGAAACTGGACATAGACCATTATCTAACACCATATACCAAAATCAAGTCTAAATGGGTGCATGATCTAGGTATAAAGGATGATAGTGTAAGCAGTCTGGGAAAGCAAGGAATAGTTTACCTGTCAGATTTGTGGAGAAGGAAAGATTTTAGGACTAAACAAGAATTAGAGAGCACTATAAAATGCAAAATGGATAATTTTGATTACATTATATTTAAAAGCGTCTATATAAACAAAGCCAATGTAACCAAGATCAAGAAGGAGGTGGGAAATTGGGAAAGAATTTTTACAACCTATTTCCCTGATAAAGGACTCATTTCTAAAATATACAGAGAATTGAGTCACATCTATAAGAATACAAGTCATTCCCCAATTGATAAATAGTCAAAGGGTATGAACAGGCAGTTTTCAGAGAAAGAAATTAAAGATATCTATAAGCATATGAAGAAATGCTCTAAATCACTATTGATTAGAGAAATGCAAATCAAAACAACTCTGAGATACAACATCTCCCCAGTCAGATTGGCTAAGATGACAAAAAAAGAAAGTGACAAATGCTGGAGAGGATGTGGACAAATTGGAACACTAATGCATTGCTGGTGGAGTTGCAAACTGATCCAACCATTCTGGAGAGCAATCTGGAATTATTTCCAAAGGGCTATAAACAATTTCATACCCTTTGTCCCAGCAATACCACTTCTAGGGTTATATCTCAAAGATATCATAGAAGTGGGAGGAAGATCCAAATGTACAAACATATTTATAGCAGCTCTTTGTTGTTGCAAAGAATTGGAAACTAAAGGGGTGCCCATCCATGGGGGAATGGCTAAACAAGTTGTGGTATATGAATGTAATGGAATATTATTGTGCTATAAGAAATTGAAACGTGGAGTGGAATAATAGACAAAACGAGACCACTGAGGCAAGAAAAAGAAAAAAATTTATTACGAGTTCGAACCCGGGTCCCACCATACATTTTAGATGGAGGACCCCGAGTGTCTCCTCGGGTGTTTTTTTATACAATTATGAGGGGAAAGCAGGAAGTACTGAGCTCACTGATTGGCTTAGTGAGTTCAGCTAAGTCTTAGAGACAAGGAGTTGGCGGGAAATGATTGGCTAGCAGACTTAGTTGAGTCTTGGAGATAGAGGCTTGATGCCAACTTCATGGGCTATAGGGGAGGGGGAGAGCAAACAGGTGCCAGGTGGGGGCAGTTGACTCAGTTCCCGGATCTTATAGGTCAACATGACATTGTGGTTAGGGTTGGGAAAGCATGCATTCTTTGCAAAAACAAGTTATCAAGAAAAAACAAGGTTATTCTATAATCTCCTGAGGTTTGGCCCCATTTCAGAAATGAGGAGGAGACGGATTTCATATTTACCTGGAGAGGCTTATACAAACTGATGCTGAGTGAGAAGAGTAGAATCAGAAGAAATGTGTATACAATCACAGGCACATCTTAAGTGTAATGATCAACTATGACAGACTGGACTCTTTCCAGCAATGCAGTGATATAAGTCAATCCTGAAAGACTCAAGAAAGAGAGAAATGGGACATCCAGAGGTATAACTAGAAAGAACTGAGCCTGAATCCTGATGGAAGCAAACTAAATGATCTTTTTTCTTTTCTAAAAAAAGAAAGAAAGAAAGAAAGAAAGAAAGAAAGAAAGAAAGAAAGAAAGAAAGAAAGAAAAAGAAAGTAAGTCCCAGAGAGGTGAACCAATTTGCCCAGGGTTGCACAATTTATCATAGGTCCAGGAGTATACAGATATCTTTACTCTTAGACAGTCCAGTGCTCTTTCTGTCATGAAGATGCCTTTTTAGCACTTACCTATTCCCTGGGCCACCATATTTTTGCAGACCTTGTGCTGAAACAACTGCAGTGGTTCCTTAATTTTTAATGAGATGGGAAGCCCGTATTTTATTTGTTCTTTGCTTTAAATTAATAATTTGAGATTGGTTTTGACATTTCCATGAGATGATTGTCAAATCCTCCCACATGCCTATCTCATATTTTTTTTTTCTTTTTGGAGGGCAATTGGGGTTAAGTAACTTGCCCAAGGTCACACGACTAGGTTTCTGCTTGTGTGTGTGTTAAGTGTCTGAGGCCGGATCCAAACTCAGGTCCTTCTGACTCCAAGGCCAGCACTCTACTCACTGTGCCACCTAGCCACC
Source organism: Gymnobelideus leadbeateri (assembly GCA_011680675.1). Classification (NCBI taxonomy): domain Eukaryota; kingdom Metazoa; phylum Chordata; class Mammalia; order Diprotodontia; family Petauridae; genus Gymnobelideus; species Gymnobelideus leadbeateri. Next base: position 48,229 of record WOXC01003058.1, read on the forward strand.
CCCTATCTCATAATTCTATCGTGAGAATCCTGAGAATTGGAAAGTAAAGGAGAAGATGATCACAAATGCATGCAGTTTTTGTAAGCAGATGAGCACTAGTACAGCAAATTATTCTGGGGGCATTGCCTGGAAAGACAAGATTTAATTCCATGGATTATTTTTGTTATACAAAAGAATTCCATTGTCACTGCCAAGTCATCTAACCAATCAGTCAACAAGCATTAATTAAGTATCCACCCCATGCCAGGAACTGACGCAGGTGTTGGAAATGCAATATCGATACAGTTTCTAATCAAGTACAGTATTTTCTCCTAGAAAGGAAACAAGTATATGTGTTAAGTATATAGATAATGCATATAAAATATATACAAATTAATTTAAAATTCTTAAATATAATATGGGAGGGCACTAAAAGTTGGGGAGATCAGAAAATATTTCATATAGAAAATGATACTTCACTGGTATTTAATAGAGGACTCTAGTAAACAAAAGTGAAGAGATGGGCATAAAGGAGAGCCAGTACAAAGGCACAAATAGATGTAGTGTTGCCTGAGGACCATTGGGAAGGTCAGTTTGGTTGGATTGCAGAATGAATAAATGAGAATAAAAGAAAATGTGATCAGACAGAAAGGTTGATTCCAATTTGTAAAGATTTTAAGAGTTTAATGATGTCAATATGTGTCTCCTGTTGGTGAGAGATTCCTATGAAATCCATTCTGGGGCAGTTGTTGAGGTTAGTAGTTTATTCCCCTCCCAGCTCCACTTATGACTCCTAAAAGTTTACCATTATTCTCCTTTTTTAGCACTTACCTGCTTCCTTTTGTGTATAAAATCCTCGAAGGCTGGGGCCACGTTTATGTTTGTATTTCTTCGCCCAGTGTCTAGCAGTTCCTGGAATTTGCTAAATACTTAATAAAGGCTTTTTGCCTGCCTACATAGAAGCAAACGGAAGCCCTTGGAGTTTATTGAGTAAGGGATGGTGTGACATGATCAGATATGCACTTATGGAGTAATCACTTTGACAACTATGTGAAGAATGGATTGCAGTGAATAGAGACTTGAGCCAGGAAGATGAATTTATGAAACTTTTGTAGTAATCTAGGATAAAAGGTGATGAAGGTATAGATTAAGGTGTTAGGGGAGTGCATAGACAGAAAAGGCCAGATCTAGAAGATGATATGGGAGTAGAAATAACGTTATCTGTCAATTCATTGAATATTTGAGTTGATAAAGAGGAAGAAGGGAAGGATTTTTTGATCATCATTTTCTTCATCTGTATATAACCGTTGTTTTAGAATCTTCCCCTTGACATTAGAGACTAAGGTGAGCTTCAAGGACTTCTCACTTCTCTGGTTCCAGGTGGAACCTGGGAACTTAAGTACTGGAACTTACTCTAAAGCAATGAATCTTAATCTGGGGTCCATGGACTTAAAAATAAATGACAAATGGATTTAAACATAATTAGTTTTCTTTATGATTCTATGTATTTTATATTATGCACTTAAAACCATTATTGTGAGAAAGGGCACACAGGCTTTACCAGACTATCACAGGAGCCCATGATACAACAAAGGTTAAGAACCCAAATTCTTTTTTTTTATTATTATTTTAGATTCAAACACCAGTACTCAAATACAGAATAGAAAAAAGAAAAAGAAACATATTATAAACTTAAGTATTGAAACATAAAAACAAAGTAAGAAAAGATAAAAGTGTGTCATGCACTGACAAACACGAGAGGATTCCAAATATATAGAAATAAATTTTCATTTCAAGAAAGCTTATATTATAAATACTATATGGTGAGAGTTGTCCATCTTTTCTTTGCTTGCTTGTAAGTTTTCTCTTGTGATCTGCCGTGAACTTTTTACTTTGTTCTTTTTTCCCCATTCCTCCCCACCCCACGCCACCCCCAGGCCCAAAGGCTACAATTAGATGTTAATATATTCATATATAGATATATACATACACAAATACATATAGACATACATACATATGTATATAGACATATACTTTCCCTAACAAATTCTACACTTGATCTTTTTTAATGTTTGTGCATAGCTTTTATTTCCTATCTCTCCTGACTCCTCTACTTTACTTCTACCCAATATTTTGTCCTCCTACTGTTTAGCTGATGTCCCCCGAGGATCCCTTCCATATCCTCCCATTCCCATAAATCTCAACACCTTTCTACAACCCCTTTTAAACTATTCCCTTACCCTTCCCTCTAGAGATCCCTCCTTTATCCTCTCCCCCTCCCTATTCCCTTAAAACACCCAAATTTTAAAGGTTCCCTTTAAAAGCACTCAAGTCCATAAGGTGTGAGTAAAAGATTTGTTTTGTTTTAATTTATACATTAATGGGCACATAAAGAACTCACTTTTAAATCCAAAGAGTAATAAAATAGTCTCTGTCTTTTTTTTTTCAAGTATGCCATCCAATAATTCACTCCAATAAGAACTGTGTTAAAAGTGTTTTGTCCCCGGGTTTTATCCTGACTCCTCTTCTCCCTCCATCATATTGCATTTGGTTATCTTATCAACTGGTCATAATTCAGTTATCATCTTTATGTTAATTATTCTCAGATCTACTTGTCTAACCCTTGCTATCTCCAACTGCCTATTGAATATCTCAAACTGAATGTGTCATAGATATCTTCAACTCAGTATGTCCAAAACTGAACTCATTTTAATTCCCCAACTTTCCTCCCATTCAGAGCTTTTCTAATACTTTCTAGGCTCCCACCATTCCCCCAATTGTCCAGGTTCATAACCAAAGTGTCTCCTCAAATTCTTACTCTCTCAGCACCCCTATCCTATCTATTGACAAGTGCTAGTGATATTATCTTGATAACATCTATTGTATATACTCCCTTCCTTCCTCTGACACTGCCACCACTCTAATACAGACTCTCAACATCGCATGCTTGGACTGTCACAATAGCCTTCTATTTTGTCTTCCTGCCACAAGTCTCTTCCTACTACAGTCCACCTTTCACTCAATTGTCAAATTGATCTTCCTAATGTTCAGGAATTACCATGTCACTCTCCTTCTTAAAAAAATCAATTAGTTTATTGTCCCCTCCAGGATTGACTAGTGTTAAAATCATCTTTTTGACCTTCCAAGCACTTCATAACCTTACCTCTTTTTACTTCTCCAGTCTTCTTATACCTAAATTCCCTGCACATGCTCAGAGATACAGAAACACTGGCCTTCTTTGTGTTCCTTGCACAAGATATTCCATCTTACAATTCTCAGCATTTTCACTGGCTAGCCCCTCTGCCTGAGATTCTCTTCCTCCTCACCACTTTCTCTTGACTTTCTAGGATTCCTTTAAGCCCCAGCTAAAATTGTATCTTATACAAGAAACCTTTCCTCGTCACCCTTTTAAAACTATCACCTTTCCTATGTGATTATCTCCAATTTGTTCTGCTTGTATGTTGTTTGTACATCAATAATTGCATGTTGTCTCTTCCATTAAACTCTGAGTTTTGCAAGAGCAGAGACTCTTTTTTGCCTTTATTTGTATTTCATCATTTTTAATGAGTAGAAACACTTTTTTTGCCTTTATTTGTATCCCCTGTGATTAGCATATACCTATGACATAATAGGCAATTAGTAAATGCCAGGTGACTAATAAACACAGGTCTTTGTCTTCCATAGTTGACTTTTCTCAGGGTATTTTCCTGGGAGGTTCCTTATCTGCAGTAAAAGTCAAGTTTTGCTTTTCCCTGGCTCTCAGAGTTACAGTTCTGACTCCCATTGTAGGTATTTAGCACTCTGATGCTATTGTCATTATTCTCTATTCCAAACTAGTGGCCACCATTTGTCACCCTCAATTTTACTTTGCTGCTCCCTGTTCTTTGTCTCTGATTCCTAGGAAATAGTACCAGCTCTCAAACTACTGGACTGTAACATAATTATTCTGGTATCCTTCCTGATAGGGTTATAATTTCTCCCCCTGCCCCCATCTCTGGACCACAATCACTCTGGGTTTTTTTGACACCTTATTTTCATTCCCCATTTCCAAGGATCCACCATTCAAATAGGTTTATTTTTGGTAATATTGTAAGCTTTTGTATTTGCATTACTCCTACAAATCTCTCTTTTCCACATCAATATAAGAAGTACATAGACATTTTCCTTCTCTTTCCCTAGTGTCAATGAGGTATATCTTCCTCTGATGTCAGTCTCTCTTCTAGAGGCATAAGGAGTTTATAAGAGTATTCTTTTGCATATTTCTTTGCATTATCATCTTCCTCAGGAACACTTGGGTTAGAATATGGATATATTCGTGCCAGATTCCTTAAAAAAAAACAGAGCATACCCTCCCTAAGGAGGTACTGAAGATTCATGTTCTGGTTATTTACAAAATGAACATCATAATATCTGCCCTTTATTTGAGGCTAGTTGTGAAGATTAAATGAGATGACACAGAAAACACAGTCTGGTTACATAGAAAGCCCTATACTAGATTTGTAAGTCAAAAGCCATTCCTGCCCCAGGTGTTATTATAATAATTCAATCATTCAATCAATTTATCAGCCAAAATCAATTAAGAATCTGCCACGTAGAAGGTACTATGTTAGTGTCTGGTGAAACAAAGACAGAATAGAAACAATTCTTTCCCTCAAGGAGCTTATATTCTATGGAGGGAAATGACTTGCATACATATAGCTATATTTAAACCATATATAAAATAAGGTCAAGGTAATTTTTGTGGAATGGAGTAGCTACATACCTCAGCAAATAGAGCCCTTGGCCTGGAGTCGGGAATGCCTCAGTTCAAATCCAGCCTCAGATACTTACTAGCTGTATGTCCCTTAGCAAGTCAACCTCTTTTTGCCTTAATCAATTGGAGAAAGAAATGGCGAAACATGTCATTATTCTTGCCAAGAAAACTCCATGGACATGGACCCCATGGTCCACAGAGTCAGAAAGTGTCAGGCATGACTGAATGACTGAATAACAACAACAGTTTCCATGGCATAGGAATGAATGGGTTGATCAGAGAAGATTTCATGTAGGAGGTGGCATTTGAGCTGAGGATTTGAAGGAAACTATGGATGTGGTTGATATTTTAAAATGAATAGTGAATACAATTAACGTGGCCATTAAAGTAAGCTTTTTAAAGAGTGTTCTTGAAAGTGCAAAAATCCTTGTAATCTGGATATGTTCACTTAGTAGATTTTCATTTCTAGCACTTTGACATGTGCCACTTTGCAGACAGAACCTGCATCTATCTTTTCTGAATTCAACTTTTGTTGGCTATTATATAGGAAATATTAAATTGAAAATATGAAATTGGGTTGGGATATTAAATAAACAAGGTAGGGGAAATGATCATTTATCTAGTCATGTTCATAGGTAGAAAGTGAAATAAGGAGAGTCTCCTTTAAATGTTTTCATGTTTCATAGCAATTAGGGGTTGGGGGAGGATTGGGAAATCGTTTTATTTGACTCTAGTGCCTTTTATTGAAGGTTCCCTTTGCAAATTTCAGGAACCATGAATTTTCCATAATGTTTAATGAGATAAATGAATTTGAGATAATCTACCCAAAAATTCCTGAATAGAAGTCACATTAAATTTACACACGCACACACACACACACACACACACACACACACACACACACACCAACAACATGTAGATGAACTCCAAAAAAGTTTTACTAATATAAAAAAAACTAACAAACAAAATTCATGGACCTGAACTAAGGTAATGGTTGTATGCTTAGTGAGGAGAAAGATGTTGTGGAGGTAGAAATGGCAAGATTTGGCAGCTTATTGGACATGTGAGATGAGGGAGTGAGGAGTCAAGAATAATGCTGAGATGGTGAACCTGAAATGTACTTTACTCTGACAAAAGCATTGAAAGAGCAGTACCTAATGTCATATTCATCATCTCCATGAAAAATACCCCTGACTCAGAGAGCTTTATTAAATTCTTGTTGTAGTTAAGCATTAAATATTACTTAAATACCTCATTGTTTGAACATAAAAAAATTAATATGCTTTCTCTTGGTGCCCTTCTTGGAACCTGGGGGAACTACCCTCAGATCCTTAAGCCGCCAGGACCAGCCATTAGGTAGAGGTAGGGAAGTAGAGTTCAGCTCTTCCCTGTGCAAGAATCAAGACACTACCATTTCTCAGCTTCCCAGAATATTGATGACATTTCCATAAGTCAAGTAGGGAGAAATAAAAAGGTGGTACACTGCTTAAGAAAGAGACAAGATTTTGTCATGTCACGTAAGTGGTAAGAGTGCTGGATTTGGAATCAGGGACTTCTGGGTTGAAATCTTGGCTTACAAACTTACCAGCAGGTTGAACCTGGGAATGTTATTTATAAGTCTCTGCAGTAATTTCTTAATTTACAAAATGAACAATTGAACTTAATGGCTTCCAAGATTCCTACTGAATATAATTCCATGATCTGGCAATTTATCCTGTGAATTTCACAGACATGGGATTACTGGTAAAATATAATAAAGTATAAGACTATTTCTTCTCAGACTCCCCTAATAAGGAAATTCTTCACTCACCAAACCCATTTACATCCAACTGTGGTATGGATCAGAGGGGAGGAGTACACAGAAACCCTTGATAATTGAAAGATTAAATGAGTTCCCAGAAATAATGGCTTTGTATGACTAACCAGAGTGAATGTAGGATCACAGATGGAAATCTGGAAGAAACCTTAGATATTATCTAGTTTAAAACCCTCTTTTTACAGATGAGGGAACTAAAACATGGGGAAAGGGTAACTTTAGGTTTGACATCAGGAGATAAAAAAAATTCCCATTGATGAAGTTTGTTTGAAAATGAATAATCTGCCTCAAGAACTGGTGAACCCCATCCTACATCCCTCCATGTTTATGTATAGCCACTTGGTAGTTTTCTTATCATTGGGATTCTTTTGCATATTATTTGGACTAAGTGGAACTAAAGTTCCTTTCAAACTCTCAAATTCAGTAATTATGAGATTCTATTAATGTCAAAGCAACAGGTAAATTTTAGAGGAAAAATAAGATTCCTTTTACAATTTTTCTCCCAGATTACATATTTATTGATGTACAAAAACTCAGATTTAGAAGGGACCTCAATAACCAAAAGGTTCAACTCTTAAATGAACAAGAATAACTATTATAATATTTCACATTCTAGTCAACTAGAGGACACATTCATTTGAAGCAAAAAAAAAAAAAAAACATTTAATTATATTGTATAGCAAAACCAACATAGTTTTCCTCATATGCATAATGTGATCATTCCACATATGATCATAAAATGGGTAGGGGAGGGGGCACATAAAAAACCTCATGGACCAGGGGTTCCACACATAAGGACACCTGTAAAGAATGTGCAACAAAGGACAAACTTATGGGGAATATATGTGAATATGGCACACATGTAGAAATGCATATATCCTAGAAATGTTTTGCAAGGGCATGAAGAGCTAGTGCCACCTATGGTATCTACTGAGCCACAAGTGTCCTCCGGTATTGTCATAAGGTAAGTTATTATTCATGTTTACTATACAGTTCACTTTGCTGAGCATCTCTGCTGAATTGTTCTTTTTAACCATCTGCTCTTCATTACCTATGCACCATCTTTAGATTCTCTGTTGTTCTTTGCTACCACCTTCTGGAATATGACTGCTAAACAGCCTCTTGCCTGCATTTGAAGGGTCCAGAAATTTCAGCTTAGACATCATCTAATTCATCTGAAGAATGCTAAATAAAACCCTCTAAGAAGCTAGAAAGACAAAATTAAATACCAAAGAACTACTCTGAATATCATACAAGATTTGTCAACTATTACAATAAAAGAGAAAAAATCTCAGAATACAATATTCAAGAAGGCAAAAGATAAAACCTTACCACTAAGAATAATTTACCATGAAAAACCTAGTAAGATAGAAGAGTAGGCAAAAATGAATCTTAAATTTAACTGACAACTTTCAAACATACCATAAATACCAGAACTAAGTAAAAAAAAAAGCAAAAATGAAAAAAAAATCCCTCTCGAATGCTAACATAATAAAAAATAAATAAAGATAGAAGTATCTGAAGAATTGGAAGAGGCTAAGCAATGATAAAATGTTGATATTATATAGTGGGGAAAAAAACAAGTGTCCTATCAGAATCTTAATTTCCTTAAGAATCACAGAGGGATTTAAATAAGGCAAATAGTGCTAGGTCTAAATTTGTTCTGTTTAGATGGTCTTTAGACAGGAAAGAAAAGGGAAGGGAAAAATATGGGGGGGGGGGGAGATGAGCAAGTAGCCGGGTAGAACTTACTGTTTTTCATTATTGAGGCATATGAAAACAGATATATACAAACATGGAGGACAGGGTAGAGGGGAGCAGGCATCACAGGAATCTTACTTTTATTGGATCTGGACAAGGAAGAATTGATCACACATTCACACATGCAAAAATAGAAAAAGCGTTTTATGCAAAAATACTTTAAAATTAATAAGGAAATAGGTAGGGACAGAGGAAAAGCAGAGAGGGTTTTAAGAGCGAATATAACCTAGTAAAAAGCAAACATCAGTAAGAGCTCATGATCTATGATATCAAAGAGACCACAAAGCACCTGAAACCTGGGATGTTTTCTAAGGCCTCAAATGACTATAAGTGTGAAAGAAAACAGAAGAATAGAATTAAAAAGAACTGAAAAAGAACTCTGATGCCATATAGTCCAACACCCTCACTTTATAAATTATGTAAATCTTAGATTAGATAGACTGAAGAGAAGAAAATAAACTTACCAAGCCCATAGCACTCATAAAAATAACTCCAGGTCAGAAAGTATAGTTACTTGGCTACATGGATGAGATATAATTGGAGACCCTTGGAGTAAGCCTTTCATGGAGGTTTAAGGTATGCAGATCTCTATAAAATTAATTTAATTCAATTAAGATGCATCCATGCCATCTTTCAGAAGACATGGAAGGACCAGAAGTGTTGTTTGTTGCACATATTTTTGGTCTTTAAATATTGATCAGTTATGCTGATTTCCCCTCTTCTTTCTTTTTTGTAATTAAAATAATTTTAAAAGGGAAGTCACTCTGGTAGGGACAGACAGAGAGATACTAGGGAAAACTGTTGTAACATTAAAAATACATCAATAGGGGAGGCTAGGTGGCTCAGTGAGTGGAGCGTCGGCCCTTAAGTCAGAAGGACCTGAGTTCAGATCTGGCCTCAGACACTTAATGCACACACAAATAAAAACCCAGCCATGTGGCCTTGGGCAGGTTACTTAGACCCAATTACCCTCCAAAAAGCAAAAAAAAAAAATACATCAGTGAAGGCTTATTTTTAAAGAATCTACTACATTATGTTTAAGGCACAAAATAGATGCTGCCCTAAAGGATCTCCTATTAAATTATCTCTGGTTGATAATGTAAGGAGACAGTGCAAGATAATGTGCAGTGCAAGAGAACACTAACACCTAAGGGATAGGGGAAGGCTTCCCATAGATGCTGTCACTTGAGTGGATGCTAAAAGGAAGGTCAAATTCCAAGAACCAAAGGTGAGGAGGGAATTCATTGAAGACCTGGGGCACAGCTTGTGCATAGATGCCAAAGTAGGAAATGGAATGCTCAGCTCAGGAACAGCAAATAGACCAATTTGAGCTCGATGCACAAGGAATAAAGGGGGGGGGGTGTTATATCTAAAAGTGTAGCAGAGCAAAATTAAGGTGTCTGTGCTAATGGAAAGCAAACTTCAATGTCAGTCACATAATGAGCATTGAAAGTTAATAAAACGAAGTGCCATACATTCATCAAATACTGATTTAACTTTATGAATAAAGTCAGGTATTATTGTGATTTCTCTCTCAGCGATCTCTCTCAGGAAGCTAGCTGTATGAGCAGACATATCCTGTTCTCACCAGGAAGGAGTATCATGTCATAAGAGCTGTGAATTTTGCTTCATAAATGAGTCAGAGGGAAATGTTTGTATTTGTTTTGTTGTTTGCTTGTTTTTGGTTTGGCTTGTTTTGATTTTAGTTTTCTAAGCAGCAATTTCCTTTAACAGTTGACTTCAGAAAAACTTCTCCTTGTGAGAGAGATAAGGTTCTCTAGGACAGGAAAGTCTCCAAATCACTGAATAACACTGTTATTCAGATCACTTAAATTAGTAATGGGTTCCTTTTGACTACAGAGTTGACAAAGCACTCAATGAGGGATCAGGAAGAGAAAGCACTGTAGGTATAATGAATAGAGCAGTGGACTTGTGGTTAGGAAGATCTGGGTCTACATAACATTTTAGACCCTTAATGGTTTTGTTACAAGAGCAATTAATTCTCTACTCTATACCTCAGTTTCTTCACCTATAAAATCCAGATGATGTGTCTCAGACCACTTTAAGTTTTTAATCTCTTTTGCCTTCACTTTATTGTCTCCCTTCTCCAAAATCACGAGTGAAATTCTTCTGGTAATGGTTATAAGATTGTCACCAACTGAGGAGCCACCTGACTGACTTAGAAGGAGAAATCTGGGCTTTAAGACTGATTTGAAATATGAAATCCTACAGATGACTCTGTCATCTTATTAATTAAGTACATGGCTAGGATCCAACACTTCCCAATTTTCTTCCCTGTTGTCAGTTGCTTTTTGACTTACTCATATCCTTATCAATCAACCCCTTACTTTAATGAATGGCAGCATTCCCTTAATCTTCTGCTTAAAGGGAGGACAAGATGGATGTGACCTTGACTGCTAAGAACCAACAGTTAACAAAGGGGGGGGGTATGAAAGAAAAGAAGCTGATAAAGATTATTCTTCATCGGCTCAGCCTAATTCTTTTTAGCAAGTTTGTGAGTCATTTTATGAATGGCTCTTCTCTTCAAATTATGGCTCTGCTTCCCATTTCCAACGAGTCTCTTGTATTGCTTCTAATATTGTTTCCTCCTAGCAATTGAAACACACATCCCTGCTGGGTTGGTAAGAATAGCATTTCTTTCCGGAATTTGTTCTTCCTGCTGAATTGCTTCATTTTACTTCCCCCAAATCTGAAATAAAGTAATTTGTACCTCAAGTGACACAAAGTGAACCAAAAGCCTTATTCTTTTGCTTTTAAAGCCAGGCTCTTTGGCAATGCCAAGGCCCTACCACAACTTGAAGATAGTGACAGTCAATAGGAAGGAGAGGCTGAGTGCTAAGAAATGCAGAGCTCGATTCAATTTAGTTCATTTTAACAAGCTTTTGCTAAATGCTCACCAAGAGTACAGTATTGTGAGGGGTGGCTAGGTGGCGCAGTGAATAGAGCGTCGGCCCTGGAATCAGAAGGACCTGAGTTTGGAGCCGCCTCCGATACTTAATCCACACAAACAAAAACCTAGCAGTGTAACCTTGGGCAAGTTACTTAACCCCAATTGCCCTAAAGGGGCGGCTAGGTGGCGCAGTGAGTAAGAGCGGTGGCCTCAGAGTTGGGATGACCCGAGATAAGATCCGGCCTCAGAAAATGAGCACCCACACATAAATAATGACTAGCCGTGTAACCTTGAGCAAGTTACTTAACCCCAATTGCTTTAAAAAAAAAAAAAAGAGTACAGTATTGTGCTACTGACTACATAAGACAGGAGGATAAGTAAAACATGACCTCTTCACCCCTGGAGATTCAGATCTGCATTTAACAGAAGGAAACATGGAAAGATGAATAGTGGTTGTGCTGCTATCTAAACATCCATCCATCCATCTATCTATCAGTGGGAGTCATCTATTCTCTATTAAACATAGACAGATGATAGATAGATAGATAGATTAGGGCAGATAAAGGAAAAGAAGAGGGGGGAAGAAAAAGAGAGAGCGAGAGAGAGAGAGAGAGAGAGAGAGAGAGAGAGAGAGAGAGAGAGAGACTGAGAAAAGGAAGGGAAGGAAAGGGAAGAAAAACATTCAGGTAGATAGATTTGGTTCAGATTATGTGGTATAATGAAAAGAGGACCAGACTTGGAGTTTGAAAAACTTGTGCTCAAGTGCTACCTAGGTGATCAAAGAAATTCATTTTGTATACCCTAGGTATCTCTCTAAGACTAAGATGCAAGGTAAAATGTAAACAATGACAAAGAGAGGCCCATACAAAGTGTAATGTATTCCAGGGAGGGAGGGATACATTTTTACTGATGTCAATCCTGTTCTAACTCATCTTCAGGATGCCTTCCATTTCTAAATACACAATCAATAATCTCTAACATCCCTTCAATTTCCAAGTCTTATGACCCTATGATTCAAATTCTGGGGCCATCATTTACTAATAGTGTTATTTTGAACAAGTTCCTTCTCTGGGCTGTATCTAGAAAATGATCATTATAATAATTATAACTAGCATTTACATAGAGTTTTAAGGCTTGAAAAGTATTTTCATATATTATCTCATTCGATCTTCACAAAAACTTTCAGAGGTAGGTGTTCTTATTATCCTTATTTTATAGATGAGGAAACTGCTAAATACATAAAGTTGTATTCTCACATATCCAGGGAAATGCTGAAAAATATTTAACAACTATCTACAGATACTACATACTTTTAAGTTGAATCAGCATTATTGATACTTTCTTAAGTCTAAGGAATCAACAACAAAATCAATCCTGGGTTGGTTCATATTTACTCTAATACACCTCTGGATATGTCATTGTGGAATGGAGGTGATCTTAGCTTTTTAATGGTCTATTGGAATTCACTCCCCATAGGTCCTAACAATCTAGAAATCAACAATAATAATAGCTAATGTTTATAAAGCATTCATTATGTACCAGTCACTGAACTAAGTGCTTTACCATTTTTATTTCACTTGATCCACCTCACACAAACCTTAGGAGGTAAGTGATATTATTATCCCCATTTTACAGATTCGTAAACTGAAGCTGAAAGAGGCTTAGTGATCTGCCCAGGGGCACACAGCTAGCAAGGATCTGAGACCAGAATGGAACTCAGGAGATAGAATTTATTTCTGGTGGACAATCCTGGCACAGTTCTCAGGAGTTCATTAACAGGTTGGCCATGATATGATGAATTTTTCCCCTGAAGCAACTGATAAAGGTCATGATTTAAGTCATAGAGGGGTAACAATCATCACTGCTGACAGTATCACACTGATAGAATCTGTGATTCCTTGGGTTTTGACGATATTTTGCCTTAACAACTCTCAGGTTTGTGAGACTTGAATCAGTGCATGTGCCCACACACATACAAATACAATACATTTACAAAAGTAAAGAAGTAGGAGCTTCTCTACCTTTATGATTCTGTTATTCAACATGCTAGATACTCCTCCTAGACTTACATTATCTATTAATTTGATAGACAATTCATCTGTGTCTTTATTCAAGTCATTGATAAAGATGTTAAAGAGAATTTATCCACAGACAGATCCCTGAATCCATATATTTAAGTATTCCCTTAAAATTGACTTTGGGTGTTTAAGGAGGACTAGCACCTCTTGTGTGAGGGCTGCCATGCACTTTTCAGGGCCGCTCACATACCTTTAGTGTCGATCTGACACTCTGTTCTCACCTATACCTCCAATAAACTATAGCATGTGTAGTGGATATATCCTGGTAAACTGTCTTGGCAGATGGGCTGAACCATGTTGAAGGTAATCAATGGGCCTCAAACCCAACAATGAGTTAGGGGGGTGTCTACCCCAAGCATGCAACAACTTCTCCTGGAGATTTAGTAGATGACAAGAACTTGCTCCAACAATCACAAAGGCAGTTGAAGCAGGTGCTGTGGGGTACTAAGAGCTTGGTCAGACTGTGAAGACACCAAGACCATCCACTGAGTCCTGGGCCATCATGAGTTATCTTGATTTTTGCCTTGCCACTGGACTTTGATGACTTTAGAAGAGAAAAGAATATGAGTTTGTAGAGCTCTGCTTCACTTAAATCCAATTCACATGAGTCATTCACTATGTTATGCTGTCCTTCTTACCTGGCACACAGTAAACAATAAATGTTTGTTGACTGATTGATTGCTTAACCAAGGGCAATTTGCCAAATCTCTCTAAGCCTCAGGAACAAAATAGATGATTCTTATCCTAACATTCCAAGCCATGAATAGGAGAGGAAGAGTTCTCTCACACAAGTTAAGACATCACCGTATGATATCATTTTTCCTCTTCAAAAATGAAGTGCAAACAACAGTAATCAGCATACTTTTGTTCTTGTATTCCAGATATTCCCAAATCTACTTATCATCTAGACTACTAGTGGCTAACTCAAGTAGCAACATGAACTACTAAATGATAAATAAAAATCCTGTGGTCCACATATTGACTTAGAAAACCACACATTAACATTATGTTGTATTATATATTTTTTATTTTGTTAAATACATTCCAATTATATTTAATATAGTTAATTCTGTGCTCAGGATATATAGATAGCAAACACCATGTTTGATGTCTCTGTTCTAGATCATATCACTACATCTCCACCCTTCAATTGATGTTAGTTTGCAAAAAGTATATGAATTGAGAGGTGGTATTGAAATGAGGAGATCAAAATTGCAAAATGTCTAGATATTTTAAATGTTTGAAACAAATATAGAATAAAATAGAGAAAACTTGGGGTAGATGAAATGCATAAATATATTTACATATTTTATGATGATAAAAATTAAAATAAATGAAATTTCTACTGAAAACAGATAGATGTCAATCTGAGATGAGATTAGAGTGATTGTTTTCAGAGGTAGAAGGAAAAACCCCTTCACATTGAAGATCCTTTCCTTATTTTTTAAATTATTTGTGAACAGCCACCTTCCATGTCCTGGAATAGGACCAGATGAAGCATCTGTGTTGGTCCTATCAATACCTTTGCCATAGAATTATCTTTCCCTCATTGACTCAGACAATGTTAACTTTTTCCACAGACTGGTAATGGTCTCAGTTCAAGGGACACTTGGAAGGATGAAATTAGACAGAAGTGGGGTGATTCGGGGAAAAGGGAACAAATATTTAGTAAATTAAAGGACAGAAACATGGCAGCTAGTAGTAGGGAATTCTACAGGACAATGCAAAAACAGGGTTATATATGGGGTGGGTATATTAATAAGAGGATATAGAGTAAAGCTTGGTTCATCTGGCAACTTCTAAAACAAAGCTAAGATTTGGAATTCAAGGGGGAAAGTGACCTGACTTTCACAGAGCTAATATAATAATAGGTTAATGACGATGGCAAGGTAATAGATTCAAAATATCCAGGTAGATCAAAAAAGTTGTGGTGGAGGAAGAGAGAATAAAGGATGGAACCCATTTGTGCCCAGTGTATAATTTAGAGGCCACTACCAAGCTTCAAATGGGGCTTCCATCCTTCTGTCACACTAAGCCCAGCTTCATAAGGAATA
The DNA here is from genome assembly GCA_011680675.1 of Gymnobelideus leadbeateri. Taxonomy (NCBI): domain Eukaryota; kingdom Metazoa; phylum Chordata; class Mammalia; order Diprotodontia; family Petauridae; genus Gymnobelideus; species Gymnobelideus leadbeateri. The sequence continues at coordinate 63,581 of WOXC01003058.1, forward strand.
GCAGTAACAGGGGCAGCCTTGAGTCTCATTGTTCTTTAGCGCCCTGAGGTGGGCCAGTTAACAAACTGAACTTGAACCCAGAAGTTTCTGATTCAGACACCAGGTTTGTATCCACTCACTATGCTATGTTGTCTCTTACTTGGCACATAGTAAACAATAAATGTTGTTGACTGATTGATTGCTTATCCATGGGCAAGTTGCTGAATCTCGCTAAGCCTCAAGAACAAAATGGATGACTCCTGTCTTAACTTTCCAGTCCATGAATAGGAGAAGAAGAGTTCTCTAATTAAGATGCCCTTGTTCATTACCAGGGCAATATGCATCTTATGACAGATGCTAGGGAATCACTTGGAACTCATGAGGAGTAGTAGAATTCAATGTGTCTCTCTGTCTTCTAATCTAAGTGTATTATGAGCCACAAAATCCAAAGAACTCTGATTGTCTGAGAGTGATGTTACTCTTCTACACAGGAAGAAAGAGATTTGCTTTTTGTCATGACCTTGAATAATCTTTTGTAGTTGGCTGTGGGAGTGTGATTTATTTTTCAGGCTCAGAGGAGTAAAAGCATTTGTGTGCTGACCTGAAAGAATGAGTGGAAGACACACAGTACTGAAAGGTGTTGCTATAAAGTTTGTACCCTGAAATGTCAGGGTGGGTGGATGTGGGATGATGGAAAAGGAGTGTGTCATGAATCCTTTATAAACAGATACCCACCTCTTCCTTTCTCTCCTTTGAGCATTTCTCACAAATGGAATGGATAATGGTTTTTTGATTGGGGACTCTAAGATATATCCTGGCAAATCAAGTGGTAGTGAGGCAGCTAGGTGGTTCAAAGTAAAGGTATTTGGATTTGGAGTCAGGAAGACATGACTTAACGATCCTGCCTCAGATGTTCCCTTGCTATGTGCCGATGGGAAATTCACTTATCCTCTCTCATCCCTATTTCTCTCATCTGTAAAATGAGAGAAGCCTGGACTTAATTGTCAATAAGGTACCTTCCAGCTATAAATCCATTAGCCTCTGACACAGAGTAGCCTGAGTCTATGAATGAAAAATGGGATGGAAAACTGAGTTTTCTCTATCAATAGACAGGTCTAGACTAAAAAGAAGGACTTGGTACATAGGATATCACATGATGTTTGTGTCTCTGTTATCCAGATAAATACTTGAATTTCACATTTCATTTTAGTGATCCTAGGGGACCCTTGGAATCCATTGATGTTTCCCCTACCACGTCTCTACAGTAGAGAATGAGAGAAGAGGCTAATGAAGGTTGTTGGAAATGTGGGTCAGGAGATGAAACAGTTTCTGCTATTTGAAGACAAGGAATAGCCTAACTAAATTTTATCTCAGACATTGAAAGACCAATAAAATCCCATTGTAAAAAAGCCATCATTATTCCATTTGGGCCTTCCTGAGATTATTACAAAAGATTCTCATGTAATGAGGGTAATAAGCTGGCAAAGTAAACACTTAGTAGAAGGCAGTGATAGATGTTACAAGTAAATTGACTACTCTAGTTGTTACTAGGGAAGATCCCTACTGTTATAAATTACTGCACTAAGTACCTAGGGCCTTTCCTATAACATTGTTTAATGGAAAACATTTAATGAGTATCTGAGAAAAGTTATTGGGTGGCATTATGTTGACTGAGGCAGAGAATGGTAGTAACTTCTGATGAACAGAAAGCTGTACTTGTAGTCAGGAAAACGTGGGTTTGAAGTGCACCATCACAGGCTATCTGTAAGAACATTGAACCCCCTAAATCTAGATCCTTTAAGGGGAATTATATGTCTAGGAGAAAAGGGAAGAAACTACCGGAGGCTGTGAGGTGGCTTAGTCAATAAATCAGTTTACTTTTAGTCAAGAAGACCCGAGTTAAAATTTTAACTGTGATATTTAATTGTGTGACCCTGGGCAAAGTTACTTGATTTTTCTTAGACTCAGTATTTTCATCAGTAAGTGAGGATGATATTGCCACTTATATCATAGGGCTTTTGGGAGAAACAAATGAGATACTATATGTAGCAGTACTTTATTTGTCCTAAAATGCTATGTAAATATTATCTGTAACTGTTTCAAATAATGTGATTTTTAGGCCTACTTCATGATCTTATATGTCCCCTCTTGAACCTCAGTGTGAGGAAGTTTGCTCTGATTACAATGATGATGATTATTATGATGATAGATAACTAACAATCATATAACACTTTAACGTTTGTGACACAATATAATTGTATATATATCATTATACAGTATACAAAATATCTAGTATGTGTAATATATAACATATATCACATGTGCATGTACAAATTTGTACATACATGTGCCTGTGCATGTGTGTAATATACCACATGTATGTGTATACTGTGTGTATGTGTATTCAAATGATTTCCACCATAAACTATGAGGCATGCATTATTATCCACATTGCCCAAATGAGGAAACTGAGGTTCATTGATATAAGTGATTTAGCTAGTATGTATCTAAGATAGGAAGTCAATCAGGTCTTCCTGACTCTGAAGCCAGTATTCTTTCCACTCTGCCAAGTTATCCCTAAAGGTAACAAGAATTTATTAAGCACCTTCAAAGTTCCAAGTACTGTGCTGAGTGCTTAAGAAGTCAGTGAGCTTGCAATCCCAACTACTCTCCCATGCTTTATGAGTTTATCGCATTCGTATACTTGTGCTGATATCTTTCACCCAGTTTGGGCTTTTGGTATGTCTTTCTGATTACTCCCTTGACATGGCATTCTTGTAATATGCTTTTTATTGCAATCTATAAGATTCGTAGCATGATTAGATATAACATATATAGAGTTGGAAGGTACCTAAAAGGCCACCTAGTTCAACCTCCTCATTTTGCAGGAGGAGGCACTAACCCCAGGAACTTAAACTTACCCGGGGTCACAGAGGCAGTGAGCATGAGCAGTAGGCTCAAACTCAGGTCTTTCAACACCAGTCAGTACACTTTAAATTCAGAAAACATTGATTGGTCAATTAGTCAACAGATATTTATTAAGTATCTATTATGTTCCAGGAACTGTCTTAAGCACTACAAATACAAAGAAAGAGACAGTCTTACTTTCAAGGAGCTCACTGTGTAATAGGGAAGACAATATTAGAGCAACAATACACAAACAAGGTGTACACACAGGTTGAATTGGATATAATGCACAGAGAGAAGACATGAGAATTAAAGGGAGTGGAAAAAAGCTTCCTGTAGAAGGTGGGGTTTTACTGCTAAATATCTTTTTTGTTCTTAAGGCAGTATCCTAGATACTGAGAAAAAAAAACACAAAGTCTAAATAAGACATTGTCATTCTATAATGCCCTTTAAAGACCCATTTGGAATGTGGTGGCAGAGAGAGAAGGGCATTGTGTTTTCTTCTTTCTTGACATGTCTATTACCATTTAGAGTATGGATTCACTTAAAGTATAAATGGGTAGTCATAGCTTATTACTGTTTTCATTTCTTGATCCAAAGTCTTGTGCCAGGAAAGCCAATAGATGGAGTCCACCCTTATTCTTACAATATACTAGCAGTTTGAATAGTCCCAATCTTGTCACTGTTGAAATACAGCAAGCATTCCCAATGAAAATAACTAACTAAATATGGCAAGAAAGTGTATCTTCAGTATCTTCTCTCCCTGAGGGAAATGGCTACTCTGCAAAAGTCCACTTATCCCACAGAGGCACCTTTTTCTGTGTATCAACCAATGTTTCTTCCTGACCACATTTTTATCAACAGCCATAATGAAGTTTTTGCTGCCATATTATACATTATAATAGAGTAAATTTTCTTGACATGACAGGGGTTGTGACATATACAAATGATTTTGTTACAAAATATTTTGGGATAGGGGTGTTTAGGTGGCACAGTGAGTAGAGCGCCAGCCCTGGAGTCAGAAGGACCGGAGTTCGGATGCAGCCTCAGACACTTCACACACACACACACACACACACACACACACACACACACACACACACACACAAGCAAACCTAGCCATGTGACCTTGGGCAAGTTACTTAACCCCAATTGCCCTCCAAAAAGCAAAAAAAAAAATTGGGGATCAGCATTACTCCTTTCTCTAGATACCATTACCAACTTGGAAGCACCAAAAACTTCTCAACCCAAGGATTAGGTGTGAAAATATTAGTTTGAAAAGACCTAAAGCTTGATACAATACATCTCCCCTACCACCACTACCGATGCAAACAGCAGAGGCCAACTTTAGAATAAAGTTCAAAATCAAGAAATAGGATGGGAAAACGAGCAAACAACAACAAAGAATTTGACCATGAAACATGACAATCATGTTAGAGAATAACAAGACACACTCAGAAGACAATAAAACCAAAACAGCTGCAAGCAAAAATCTCGAAAAATGTGAACTGAACAAAGGTCCAACATGAATTCTTTTTTTTTTTTTCAAATGCTTTATTAACTTCTGTTTTACTTCATCTCTGCCAGTTTTTGTGTTTTTCCCCTACCCACCTCCCCAAAATAGCAGTCCCCAAGGATATCCCCTCATCTTATTTCTCAATTCCATCTAAAATAGTATTAATAATAGCACATATATATTAAACATATGGTTTTTAAACTTTGAATTCCAAATTCATTCCCTTCCTTCTTTGTCACCCACCCTTACTGGGAAGATAAGCAATTCAATATAGGTTGTACATGTGTAGCTAACGCAAAATATTACCATAGTAGATATATTGTAGAATCAATATATTAATATTGATTATATTTCCTTCCCTCCCATCCCACTTGTTCTATTCTCTACTTTGCTCCTGCCCCTTTTCAAAAGGGTGTGCTTCCTACTTCTATCGCTCCCGGCCTCCCCTCCCTTCCATCATCCCCCTCTCATCCCCTTCCCCCCTACTCTCCTGTAGGGTGAGATACCCAATTTTGTTTGTATGTCATTCCCTCCCTGAGCCAAATTCAATGATTATAATGTTGACCTATTCCCTTATGCCTTCCTATTCTTCCCCTCCATTGTATCCATTTTCCCTTTTCTCTTCTATATGAGATAGTTTGCCCCATTTGGTCTCTCCCCATCTTCTCTGATTATATTCCTCTCTCACCTCTTGATTTCACCTTTTAAGTATCATCCCTTCCTATTTAATTGGTCTTGTGCTCTCAATCCATTTATACCTATAAACATATATATATATATATATATATATATATATACACACACACATATACATCCACATATATATTCTTATGCATATAGCCTACAATAAAGACTATATATGTGTGTATGTATGTATGTATGTGTATATATATATATATATACATACATACATACACACATATATAGTGAATAGAAGGGAATAGAAGCATGTGTGTGTGTGTGTGTGTGTGTATATATATATATATATATATATATATATATATATACATATATATATATACACACACACATGCTTCTATTCCCTTTAACTATTTTCATACTGAGAAAAGTTTCATCAGTTACAATGATCATTTTTCCATGTAGGAATGTAAATAATTAAACTTTGATAAGTTCACTATGATTTCTTTTCCCTGTTTACCTTCACATGCTTCTCTTCCTTCTTGTATCTAAATGTCAAATTTTCTATTCAAGTTTGATTTTTTCTTCAAGAATGTTTGAAAGTCCTCTATTCCACTGAATGACCATATTTTGCCCTGAAACATGATACTCAATTTTGCTGGGTAGGTGATTCTTTGTTTTAATCTCAGATGCTTTGACCTGCAGAATATCATATTCCAGGCCCTTTAATCCCTCAGTGTAGAAACTGCCATATCCTGTGTTATCCTGATTGCGTCTCCACAATATTCAAATTGTTTTTTCCTGGCTACTTGTAATATTTTCTCCTTGATCTGGCAATTCTGGGAACTGGCTATAATATTCCTAGGAGTTTTCTTTTTGGGATCTTTTTCAGGAGGTGATTGGTGGATTCTTTCAACCTCTATTTTGCCTTCTGGATCTAAAACATCAGGGCAGTTTTCCTTGAGAATTTCTTGGAGGATTATTTCTAGGTTCTTTCTTTGATAATGGCTTTCAGGTAGTCCAATAATTTTAAAATTATCTCTCCTGGATCTATTTTCCAGGTCAGTGGTTTTTCCCATGAGATTTTTCACATTACCTTCTATTCTTTCATTTGTTTGGATCTGTTTAGCAGCATCTTGATTTTTCATAAAGTCACTGGCTTCCCTTTGGTCCGTTCTAAATCTGAAGGAAAGATTCTCCTTGGTGAGCTTTTGAGATTCTTTTTCTATCTGGCAGATTCGGCTTCTTAAGGCCTTCCTCTCCTCATTGCCTTTTTGAGCTTCTTTTGCCATTTGAGTTAGTCTGTTTTTAGCGTGTTATTTTCCTCAGTCAGGCTGTTGACCCTCCTTTCATAATTTTTCTTGCATCATTTTCATTTCTCTTCCCAATTTTTCTTCCACTTCTCTTATCTGCTTCTTAAGGTCCTCTATGGCCTGTAAGCAGCTCATATTTTTCTTTGAAGCTTTTGTTTGGTGCAGTAGTTCCAAATTCACTGTCTTCCTCCTGTTCCATGCTTTGATCCTTTTTGCTCCCAAAGTTGGAGTCTAATGTTGAATTTTTCTGTTTATTTTCTTTCCTTTGCCTGGGCATATTGCCATGCAATTACTTGACTTTTGGGCTTTTTGCCACAGTAGGACTCTGTTACCAGACAGAGGAGCTTCTGTTGTAAACCTTGGGGTTTTCTCAGCTGCTAGAGGTATTAGTTGGGTGCCCTCTCTGAAGCCTCCATGTTCTCTGCCAAGCTGGTCACAAACCCCGGGACCTCCACCCCAGACAACAATCCAGATCCAAGAAGGTTAAAGCAAGAGTGATTACCCCCCAGACTGGTTGCCACGTCCCCCTACAGTTTGCAGGCCAGGAGCTGAAGCTGCAACGTGTTGCCAGCTGCGCCTAAGCATCTCAGTGGCTTCTCAAACTGTGGGCAAAAGTCGAAGCTCTCCCCACTACTGGTCCCAAAGTCCACAGTGTACTGACCTCTCACTTTGTCCTTGGCATCTATGCATTGATAATTCTGGAAACAGCCACAGCTGCTGGTGTTCTGGAGTTCCTCCAGCAGGCTGCTAGTCAGGCCCACCCTGGGGCCAAAACCTCTTGCTCACATGGGTCTGAGGTCAGCTCCCAGAGTGTTGTGCTGGCCTCTCCCTGCTGTGCTGCTAGGCTCTCCTCAGAGAGAGGTTAGCTTCTCTGTGTCATTTTGTGGGTTCTGTAGCTCCAAAGTTTGTTCAGAGTCCCCTTTTACATGGATTGGTGAAGGTGGAAGCTGAAGGCATGGCAAAGTCCTGTTTCTACATTGCCATCTTGGCTCCCCCAACATGAATTCTTAGAGGACTTAAAATGTTTTTTTTTTTCAAAATCAAATAAGAATGATAGAGGAAAATAATGCAAAGAAATGAAAACAAAGGAAGAAAATTATGAAAAGACAAAGAAGAATCAAGAAATATTGAAACAAATAATATTTTAAAATAATATAGTTGGCCAAATGGAAAAAGAGGTAAAAAATAATTGGCAAAAAGAACTCTTTAAACAATAGCATTCCTCAGACATTTGACATTTAACTAGATTTGTGATCTTGGGCAAGTCACTTAACCTCAACTGCCTTCCCTTCCCTTCCTTCCTCCAAAAAAAGAAATAAACTAGTATTGATAAAATGGAAAAAGTGATGGAAAAGTTCACAGAAGAAAATTCCTTAAAAATTAGAATGGGGCAAACCCCATGAGACACTGAAAACCAATAAAACAAAATCAAATAGGAGAAATGTGAAATATATCATCAGGAACAACAATTGGCCTGGTAAATAGATCAAGAAGACATAATTTAAGAATCTTTGGATACCTGAAAACCATGATCAAAGAAAGTGCCTAAGCATCATATAATACATATGTGGAAACATAGATTGAAAATCACTTCTAAGAAGCTTTTGCCAAAATACAATATTAATTACTATTTAAAACACTAGAAAGTATAGAAATCAACGGAGGATTTCTTAAAATGATAAGTAGTATTTAACTAAAACCAAGAACAAGCATTATTATATTATGGGGATTAACTAGAAGCCTTCCCAATAAGAAAATAAATAAAGCAAGGATATCCATTATCACCACCATTATTCAATAGTATACTAGAAATAAAAAGTATATCAATAAAGAATGAAAAAAAACAAAAGAAATTGAAGGAATAAAAATGGACAATGAGGAAATACAATGATCACTTTACATAATGAAGAATCTAGGTGAAATAATAACGACTTCAGTAATATTGCAAGATATAAAATGAAGCCACATACGTTATTTGTATTTCCATATATTATCAACAAAACCCAATGACAAGAGATAGAAAAGGAAATGCCATTTAAAATAATGGCACACAAAGTAAAATACTTGGGAGTCGATCTGCTAAGACAAACCCAAGGGCGATATAACATAATTACAAAACACTTTTTACAAATGAAGACAGCTCTAACAATTGGATAAATATTAATTCCTCATGTGTAGATTGGGCGAGTATAATGAAAATGAAAATTCTACTTAAGTTAATTATTTTATTCAGTGCCATATCAATCAAATACCAAAGAATTGTTTCATAGAGTTAGAAAACAAAATTCAGCTGGAAGAACAGTAATATCAAGGGTATCAATAGGAAAAAAGGTGCAGATAAGTGGTCCAATAACTCAAAATTTCAAACCATATTACAATTTAGTAATAATCAAAACAAATCAATACTGGCTAAGAAACAAAGTGGTGGATAACTGGAATGGATGAACTACAAAATAGCAAGGAGTAAACATCCATAGTTAATGAGCATCGGATAAACCCAAAGATTAAAAGTTGGGGGGTGGGGTAAAAACTCACCATGTGGCAAAAATTGCTTGGAAAACTATAAACAGTTTAGCAGGAATTAAGCATAAATCAACATCTCACACTATATGCCAAGATACGGTCAAAAGAGACAAATGATTGGCATATAAAGGGTGATATCATAAAGAAATTAGGGAACCATGAGAAAAAATGCATCTGTCAGATCTATGGATAAGAGAAAAATTTATGACCAACCAAGAAATGGAGAGGATCATGAGTAGTAAAATGGATAATTTTTATGTTAAAAAGTTAAAAAAAAACTTTTGTACAAACAAAATGGATGTGGTCAAAATTAAAAGGAAAACAGGAAATTGAGGAGAAAAATATAGCATTTTACTGTTAAAGGCCTAATTTGTCAAATATGTAGGGAACTGAACCAAATTAATAAAAATAATAGTCATACCCCATTTGACAATGTCTCAAATGACATGAATACAAACTTTTGAGATGAAGAAATCAAAGCTATTCCTTGTCATGTTAAAAATGCTCTAAATAATTATTGATTAGAGAAATTCTAGTTAAAACAACTCTAACATACCACCTCATAGTTATCAGAATAACTAATATTACAGAAGGGAAAATCACAAATGCTGGAGGGGATTGGAAGAAATTGGAACATGAATACACTGTTAGTGGAGTTATAAAGTAGTCCAATCATTCTGGAGAACAATTTGGAGCTATGTGAAAAAAGCCATAAAATTGTGTATACCATTGGACAAAGCAATACCACTGCTTGCTCTGTATACCAAAGAGATAGAAGAAAAAGGAAAAGGACCTACATGTACAAAAATATTTGTAGCAATTCTTTTTGTGGTGGAAAAGTACTGGAAATTGATACAATTTCTATCAATTCAAGAAGGGCTGAAGAAGAAATGGTATATAATTTTAATGGAATACTATTGTGGTTTAAGAAATGATGAGCAAGAAGGTTTCAGAAAAAACTCGGGAAGATTTATATAAACTTATTTAAAATGAAATAAAAAGAATAAAGATAATATTGTACACAGTAATATCAGTATTGTAGAGATAATCTACTGTGAAAGATCCAGCTACTCTGACCAAGACAATGATCCAAGACAATTCCAAAAGACCCATGGTGAAAAATTATATCCACCTCTATCTTGGGAACTGATGAGTTTTGAGATCAAATTGAAGTATACTTTCTTTAACTTTTGTTTTCTTTTTTGTCTGTTTTTTTTTTGCAGCATGGTTAATATGGAAATATGTTTCACATGATTTAACATGCATAATCAATATTAAATTATTTGCTTTCTTAAGAAGAGGAGAAGGATACAAGGAAGAGAAGGGATTTGGAGCTCAATTAAGAAATAATTGTTGATACATTTTACATACAATAAAGAAATTTTAAAAATATAGTTTAAAAGTTACTATGAAAAAATTTCCTCATAGCACTCCAAAATGGTTTATTGGTTAATTTTCTGAGAATTCTTTAGAGTATACATTTTAATAGAAGTAGGAAGGCATTAATTATCAGTGAATCATATTGTCCATTTTTCAAATAGCATTCTATTCCAATGACATTTAGTTCATAGGTTATACATTCTGGGCCAAGAATGACAAAACCACATTCCATTAGTGGTACTGATGATTTAAAATGTTTCTCAGGTCTCCTGTAAAATTTGTATATTATGTCTAGCCTGCCAGTAGTGAACAAAATGAAATACTGAGTTTGTTGGTATAACTTTGATGTCATTTAAAGGAAGATATCAGTGGATTTGAGGACCTGCTTTCATACCATGCTTTCCAATCTTAGCACAGTCCCCAGAACATAGTAGGCACTTAATAAATGCTATTTGACTTTCTGATTAACAGGAGAAAAATGGTTTGGCCATGAGATACTGCCCATGGAGTGAGCAAGGCTGGATCTCTATTCACTTCATCACCCACCTGTCCTGAGAAGAGTTTTTGTCTTGACTTTTCCTTTCCATTGTGAAAAAAAAAATTGTTTTGTTCTTCAGACCGTATTCTCATTAAATTCACACTAAAAGACATATAAATAGTATTTTGTACACTTGTGTTTTCTTATAGTCTCAGACATTTCAAAAAAATATCTACAAATGGATCACTATATACAATGAAAGTAGAATATTCATTACTCTTGAGTGAGTTGCATACCTTGTTTTAAAGGAAATAAAATATTTTGTGAAAATTTACAGTGAATAAATCCCCATAATGTTCCAGTGAAAGGTGAAAGGAAGTTGGCCAAAGAGGGATACATACATTTAAGAACAAAATTCCTTATAAAAAAATGTAAACAGCTTGGACAAGAAAGAAAATTGAGATTTGGCTAAACAGACCATCGTGTGTGTGTGTGTGTGTGTGTGTGTGTGTGTGTGTGTGTGTTTAAAATCATAAACAAATTTTAGATTTTGTAATGCTTATTGATATTTTTATTGATATTTTTCTCCTTCCTCTTCTCCTTCTCCTTCTCCTTCTCCTTCTCCTCCTCCTCCTCCTCCTCCTCCTCCTCCTCCTCCTCCTCCTCCTTCTTCTTCTTCTTTTTCTTCTTCTTCTTCTTCTTCTTCTTCTTCTTCTTCTTCTTCTTCTTCTTCTTCTTCTTCTTCTTTCTTCTTTCTTCTTCCTCCTTCTTCTCCTTCTTCTTCTTCTTCTTCTCCTTCTTTCTTCTTCCTCCTTCTCCTTCTTCTTCTTCTTCTTCTTCTTCTTCTTCTTCTTCTTCTTCTTCTTCTTCTTCTTCTTCTTCTTCTTCTTCTTCTTCTCCTCCTTCTCCTTCTCCTCCTCCTCCTCCTCCTTCTCCTTCTCCTTCTCCTTCTCCTTCCTCCTCCTTCTTCTTCTTCTTCTTCTTCTTCTTCTTCTTCTTCTTCTTCTTCTTCTTCTTCTTCTTCTTCTTCTTCTTCTTCTTCTTCTTCTCCTCCTTCTCCTTCTCCTTCTCCTTCTCCTCCTTCTCCCTCCCTCCCTCTCTCTCTCTCTCTCTCTCTCTCTCTCTCTCTCTCTCTCTCCTCTCTCTCTCTCTCTCTCTCTCTCTCTCTCTCTCTCTCTCTCTCTCCCTCTCTTTCACCTTAATCATGAAAATTTGAAAATTACAGTATTCCATTTCCTTTTTGTGTTGTACAACTCCTTTCCATTTGCATGAGTATTCATTTTTCCTAATCCTGCTTTCTTCTCACTGTATTAATGCATACAGGTCTCTCCATGATTATCTGAATTTTCACACAGATTTTTAAAAAATTGTGCAGAATATATACTAGCATGTAAAAGAGAATGAATAACAATTAAGTTGGGAGGTGACATAGAGCCAAGATCATAGAGAAACTCCCCCAAAACTCCTCTGAACACCTTTAAATAACACCATAAAATAATTCTTGGTGTAGCAGAACTCACAAAATGATAGGTGAAATAATTTTCCAGTCAGAGGCATCTTTAGAAAGATCTATCAGACCTAGTTAAAAGTGGAGCATAGTCCAGCACAGAACAGGCCAGCACAGCCCCTGCTCCAGCAAACCAGGTACAGGATTTGGGAGCCACTGAATTAGCAACACTGTCTGCTTCTGGAGCTATAAGCCCACAGATGGTAACTTATTGAACTACCTGAAAGACAGGATCAAAAAAGAGATTAAACATCCTCTTTCAAGAAATTATCAAGAAAACCTGCCCTAATATTCTAGAACCAGAGCGTAAAATAGAGCTGGAATGAATACAATGATTACTTGCTGAAAGAGATCCCATAAGGAAAACTAACAAGAATGCTATAGACAAATTACAAACTGCCCAGGCCAAGAAGAAAATATTTCAAGCAGCCAGAAAGAAACAATTCAAGTACCATGGAGACACAGTCAGGATAACACAATATTTAGCAGCTTCTATGTTAAAGGATCAGCGGGCTTGGTATATGCTATTTCAGAAGGCAAAGGAGCTAGGATTATAACCAAGAATCACTTGCCCACCAAAACTGGGTATAATCCTTCTGAAGGAATAGTGAGCATTCAATGAACTAGAGGACTTTCAAGAATTATTGATGAAAAGATGAGAGCTGGTTAGAAAATTGAACTTTTAAATACAAGACTCGGGAGAAACATAAAAATGTAAACAGGAGAGGAAAATCATAAAGGACTTAATAAAGTTAGGCTGTTTACATTCCTACATGGGAAGATGATACTTGTGACTCATAAGAAAATCAATTATTTTTTTATTCAGCTCTGGTGTTTTCATCAAGAATTCTTGAGAGTTCTCTATTTTATTAAATGTTTGTTTTTTTCCCCTGAAGGATTATATTTAGTTTTTCTGCATAGGTAATTCTTGGTTATAATCCTAGTTCTTTTGCCCTCTGGAATATATGATCTTTTAATGTAGAAGCTGCTAAATCTTGTGTTATCTTCATGGTGCCTCCAAGTTACTTGAATTGTTTCTTTTTGGCTGCTTGCAGTATTTTCTCTTTGACTTGAAAGTTCTAGAATTTGGCAAAAACTATGGCCATGAATTTTTAATTTGGGATCTCTTTCAGGAGGTGTTGGGGAATTATTTCAATTTCTGTTTTACTCACTATAATATCAAAGCAGTTTTTCTTGGTAATTTTTTTGAAAGAAGATGTCTAGACTTTTTTGATCGTGACTTTCAGGTAATCCAATAATTTTTAAATTATCTCTCCTGGATTCATTTTTCAGGTCTGTTGTTTGTCCACTGAGATATTGCATATTGCCTTCTATTTTTTCATTCTTTTGGTTTTGTTTTATTGTTTCTTGTTTTTCATAAAGTCAGCTTCCATTTCTTCCACACTAATTTCTAAGGAATCATTTTCTTTGGGGAGCCTTTGTACTTCCTTTTCCATTTGGCCAATTCTATTTTTAATTTTTTTTTTCTCTCAGTGAATTCTGTGCCTGTTTTTTCCAGTGTGAACAGTTCTGCTTTGTAAGGCATTCTCTTCATTTGGCTTCTTGGACGTGTTTTACTGTTTGGTTTAGTCTGTTTTATAATAAGATGTTATTTTTTTCAGTATATTTTTTTATCTCCTTTACCAAGCTGTTGACTTGTTTTTCATGTTTTTCTTCTATCACTCACATTTTTCTTCCCAATTTTTCCTCTACTTGTCTTACATGATTTTCAAAATCCTTTTTGAGCTTTTCCATGGCCTGAGACCAAAACACAGTTATCTTGAAGGCTTTAGATGAAGGAGTTTTGACTTTTTTGCCTTCTTCTGGTTGTATGTCTTGATCTTCCTTGTCACCATAGTAAATTCTATGGTCAGAATTTTTTCTGTACTTTGCTCATCTTCCCAGACTATTAATTAAATTCTTCTTTTTGCTTTTTGAAGGGCATTTGGGGGTTGATTTCCCAAGGTCACATGGCTAGTTTTTGTGTTCAGTGTCTGAGGCCAATTTTGAACTCAGGTCCTTCTGACTCCAGAGCCGGTGTTCTATTCACTGAACCACCTAGTTGTCCCTAATTAACTTTAAGTGTTAAAGTAGTGGGGTGCTCCCAACTCCATCTTCCAGGGTGGAGGATACACTGTCTCAGGTGCTAGGCATTTTGTACAGCTGTTTTAGAGAGACTTCTAGGGCCTGTAAGTTTTCAGTTCTTCCAAGATGGTATGATCTAAGGAGATCTCTTCTGCCCTGTGCTTTGGTCTGTGAGTGAGCACAAGAAGTCTTTTCTGCTCTGGAACTGTGAGGAGTTTCCCCATTCTACTGGGGCTACAAGTTGTGGTATGCTAGATCACCCAGGACTGCAAGTCAGATCTGAATATTAGCAAAGCAACAGAGTCCTGTCTCATTGCTAGCAAAGCAGCCCCTGTAATTTCCTTCTGATCAGTTGTTCTGCCCCCTTACTGTCTGTGGGTTGATAGTTCTGTAAGCAGCTGCTCATTCAATGACTCCTGAGACCTGTTCCTTGTTTGCTGGGGCCTGGTCTTCACTGGCTTGGCTTGTGCTAGACTGTGCTCTTCTCTTACCCTCATGAGAGGATGAGGTGGGGAGAGCATTGTTGAGACAACTGCAAACTCTCTATGAGTCAGGATTTCTATTTAGCAACTAAAAAACTTGATGTAATCAGTCTAAAAGAATATAAATGTTATAACCTGAAAGTGTCAGGTGATAGGGTATTTATGACATTTTCTGATATTTACATAGGGTCCCTAAGATTCTGTAGTCAGTTCTGGTCACATTTTAGGAAGGGCAATGACAAACTCTAGCAATATTGTTTAGTGTTGACAAGACAGAAAGTGGTCTAGAAAGCATATTCTAGGAAAATCAGTTGAAAGAATTATATAATTTTAACCAGAAGACAAAATTTGGTGCAAGCATGGTAGCTGGTATCAAGAACTACCATGTTTGTAATAAAAAGATGAGGTTTGTTCTGTTTGGCCCTTAAGGGCAGAGCTAGGAAGCATGGGAATAAATTGAATATCTTCCTAATTAGAATGGTCCCAAAGTAAATGAACTACATAGGGAGGAAGCAAAATGGCACAAAAGCTAGATTGTTAGACCTAGATTCTTGAAGACCTTTTATCAGTTGAGCCTCAGACACTTCCCAAATGCATGAGCATGGGAAAATCACTTAACCACTTCCTGCCTCCTTTTCTTCTTCTCTAAAATCATGATCATAAGAGCTCAGAGGGGCAGCTAGGTGGCGCAGTGAGTAGAGTGTCGGCCCTGGAGTCAGAAGGATCTGAGTTCGGATCCGGCCTCAGACACTTAACACACACACACACACACAAACACAAACACCTAGCTGTGTGACCTTGGGCAAGTTTCTTAACCCCAATTGTCCTCCAAAAAAAGCAAAAAAGAGTTGATGTGAGGTTATAATATTTGTAAAGTGTTTTTGCAAACCTTGAAGTACTATATAAATGTTATCTATTGTCATCAAAGAAGAGCCAGGGGACCATTCTCTAGAGATATTATGGGCAAGATTCTTTATCAGATATAGGTCTGAATAAGTGACCCAAAAAATTCTGTGATTCAATCTGCTAAATAAGGCCTTGCCCTCAAGGAGCTTACATTCTATTGGGAGAAGACAGCACATAAAAGGTAACATGATAGCAAAGTCCAAAAAGCCAAAAATAGAGAATTGAAAGGAAGGATGTTCAACCTGGATTCCTCCTGAAAATAGATCCACTAAAAGGAACTCACTAATGGGAGAAAGGGTGCAAGATGGTATATTTTGCAAGGTAAAGAATTGGTTCTTAATCAGGAATGAGTTGTCTAGATGGCTTCTGGCGTCTCTTCTAACACAGAACTTCTATGATCCTATAATTATGCTAATTAATATCTTGGAATGATATCTTTCCAAAACTCATTGTATGCTACCTCTTTAATATATAGAGGCTGACCCTGGTTTTGAAAGACTTTTTAAGCAGAACACAAGTTGTGTTAGGTCCTAGTAAGGCATATAATCTAAACAGCTAAGAACAGAGACATATGGTCTACCTACTGTCTAAGTACTAGTCAGTCCAATTTGAAAGATGCTGATCATTAGAAATTTCTCAATCAGACAATATTACTGTCATGACTAGCTAATAAAAGCATGTAGGAATAGAATTATACACCATTCATTATCTACTCCAAGGCTTTCCAGCATCCATGCCAAAGGAAACATAGACTTTGAAAGAACTATACTGTATTATCTTATATATAGTGTTCAGAATTTAATGTGTCTATTCATGCTAAGGTCTGTGACTGTTCCCACAATAAAAACATATGTCTAAAAATAGCACAATTGATTTTTCTGGGCTTGCACATTCTATCTCTATCTTCATGGCCAGACCATAGGCATCACTATATTAATAATAATGACAATCAATAGTAATGATAGCCAGTATTTACATGGTCCTTTAAGGATTACACAGTGCTTTACAAACATTATCACATTTTAGCCTCACAACAACCATGGAATCTAGGTCCTATTTTACAGAGGAGGGAACTGAGGCAGGCAGAGACTAAATGACTTGCCCAACAGTCACACATCTTCTAAGTGTCTGAATCAGGATTTGAATTTAAGTCCTCCTGATTCTAGATCTAATGCTCTATCCATATCCACCATATCTATATCTATCATATCCAGGTTTGGTGCTGCCTCCTAACTATGTGGTGACCCTTAGTATATCAACTAACGAGATGTGTCACCTTCATAAACTTGGACAAGTCAGTTTTCTACTTTGTGCCCCAGTTTCTTTATCTATGAAATGAAAGGATTGGACTAAGTGGTTTCCAAGGTTTCCAATTCAGAAATTCTTTTATTGTACTAGAGACAAAATGCTCAACCTCAAATGATGAGCTATTTTCATTTCTGTTTCAAGGTAACATCATTATGAGTCTGTAAGTTAGTTACACTTCACTATGATACCTTTTTCTTGTATAAATTGGTCAGAGAGATGAACTTGTTTAGGATCATGTCTAAATTGCCTGGATATTGCCCAGAGATTATTTATATCGCATGAGATTCCTGTTTCAATTTCAGTAACCATGAACGAAAAGGAGAATTATGTGCAAAGAAAGCAATTGGCAGATTAACACAATTCTAATATGCAATGCAAATATTATGAGACAGAAATAAAAGTGCAGAGTGCCCTTAATTACTCAAGCTTTCTCTCTCTGGGACTTAAAAGAGATTTGTGTGTTGATTTGGCTTAATTTATGCTACCTATGCTTGATCAGATTTATAGTTTTGCCCAAAGAACTTTAAACAGAAAGTTATTTTCAGCAGATTAAAAAATTTACCTGATTTTCTCAGCAACATGTTGTAGTACTACTCATTCTCCTCAGCCCACATCTTCATCTTATCTCTATCCTTACACCTATTACAGCAATAGTCCCTGCTTTTTCATAGCATGCAATAGTCAGTTTTCATGTCCAAACAACTGCTATCAAATTGGACCAAGTTCAAGATCTAATTCAAGCCACCTTATTAGTTGGGACTCTGAACAAATGGGAAGCAAGATGACCTTTACAGCTTTATATCACTAATGAAAAAAAATGCTGATTAATTCCCCAAAACTTTTACGGTTGTATAGACTCCATATATCTACTTGTAGTAGCTGCATAATGAACCTCCAACCATTTTTAAAGCATTTTTTAAGTGCATCTGTTGTTCTAGGCACTCTGCCAAGTATCCACTCTGGGAGGTAGGTACTATTATTATTTCTATTTTTGAGGTGAGGAAACTGAGGAAGAGGTTAAGTGAATTGCCCAGGGTCACACAGCTAATAAGTGTCTGAGGCTGGATTTGAACTTTGGCATTTTTGACTCCATATCTAGTGCCTGTACTACCTAGCTGGCTCATAAGACCACATACTAAGAGGTAGAACCAGGAATGTGCTGTTTAATGTTTAGCTCCAAGCTGTCCAGGATTTAAAGAAAAATGGAACAGCACACTTTTAAATTTAATCTGCATTATTAGCATTTTCTCCATTGTTTTAAATCTAAGCAATTAAAAAAAATAACAACAAATCTAGCCTTGATTTGTACTATTTATAGATTTTTTTTATTTTTTATTTTTTAAATTTATTTATTTTTAGTTAACAAGATTCAATCCCATAGTTCCTTGAGTTTCAAATTTCCCACCCCACCCTCGCCCTGCTGCCCACAACAGCATATAGTCCAGTATAGGATCTGCAAATACTTTCATATTAGACATTAGTCCATTTACAAAGGCGTATTGTACTAGATGGGATGAAAAATGGTAAAGAAGAAATAAAACCAAACAATGAAAAGAAAAAGATCAATTAGTTTGTTTCCATCAGGATTCAAGCACAGTTCTTTCTAATTATTTCTCTGGATGTAGATAACTCTCTCCTTCATGAGTCTTTTGGGATTGACTTATATCACTGCATTGCTGAAAAGAATCCAGTCTGTCATAGTTGGTCATCACACATGTGTTGTGTCTGTGATTGTATACAAATGTCTCCTGATTCTATTCTTCTCAATCAGCATCAGTTTGTATAAGCCTCTCCAGGTAAATATCAAAACTGCTTCCTCCTCGTTTCTTATAGCACAATAGTATTCCATTACATGCATATACCACAACTTGTTTAGCCATTCCCCAATTGTTGGACACCCCTTTAATTTCCAATTATTTGCAGCTATGAAAAGAGCTGCTATAAATATTTTTGTACATATGGGTCTTCCTCCCTCTGCTATAATCTCTTTGGGATATAACCCAAGAAGTGATATTGCTGGGTCAAAGGGTATGAAATTATTTATAGCCCTTTGGGCATAATTCCAGATTGCTCTCCAGAATGGTTGGATCAGTTCACAACTCCACCAGCAATACGTTAGCGTTCCAATTTGCCGACATCCTCTCCAGCATTTGTCATTTTCTTGTTTTATCATCTTAGCCAATCAGACTGGAGAGATGTGGTACCTCAGAGTTGTTTTGATTTGCATTTCTCTAATCAAAAGTGATTCAGAGCATTTCTTCATATGCTTATATATATATATATATATATATATATATATATATATATATCTTTAATTTCTTTCTCTGAAAATTTCCTGTTCATATCTTTTGACCATTCATTTATAGATTTTAGAATGTACCCTAGACAGCAGGAGCTGGTTATAGTATACTACTGCGTCACATGTGTGACCATCGAGGCCATATAAGCTAACCACCTCATTTTATAGCTGAGGAAATCAAGGCCTTGAAAGCTGAAGTGACTCCTCCATGGTCTTATTGTTAGAAAGTGTCAGAGATGGGATTTGAGCATTGTTCTAACAAGATTCTAAGACTCTAATATGTACAATCATCCTGCTTCTCATTCCTAAAAACTAGTGAGACATGGACATGTTTGTAACTTTAAAGGAAATAGGTAATTTGAAATTTAGGGTACAGTTTTCTTTAGGCCCCGTATGGATTTTTTTCAGGCTTTGTATTAAAAAAATACAGTTCCTTGGAGAAGCATGACATGGTTTCTTTCCTTCATTCACTGCTTAGGAATTTACAACCTAGAAAATCTGGACCCTCAGGAAAGTGTCTCAAAAATATAATAATAATAATAATAATAATAATAATAATAATAATAATAATAATAATAATAATAATAATAATAATGAAATGTCTTCAAATTAGCTTCTTAATAACAAATTCAGTGTTGGCAAAAAGAGACACCAGGACCATAATCCTCATGACCAAAAAAACCAAGCTACTTCTGAGTGTGGCAATAACAGAGAAGAAGGAATAGAATCAGGCTTTTTAGGGAATGTACTTGGAGTGTGACTGTGATAGTGAAGAAGCTGGCTCTCTAATTTTTTTTACACATACATTCACATATGTAGTCATATGACCACACACCCTTCTTCCATTATTTTCATAGTGAGAAAGATTTCTTCAGTCACAGTTATTGTTTTTCCATATAGGAATGTAAATAGTTCAACTTTGATAAGTTCCTTTTGCTTTCTTTTCCCTGATTACCTTCTCAGGCATCTCTTGCTTCTTGTGTCTGGATGTCAAATTTTCTATTCAATTGTGTTTTTTCTCAAGAAAGCTTGAAATTCCTCTATTCAACTGAATGACCATATTTTCCCCTGAAACAAAATACTCAGTTTTGCTGGGTAGTTGACGCTTGGGTTCATTCCCAGCTCTTTTCCCTCCGGAATATCATATCCCATGCCCTTCAGTCCCTCAGTGTAGAAGCTTCTAGGTCCTGTGTTATTCTGATAGTGTTTCCACAATATTGAAATTTTTTTCTTCCTGGCTGCTTGGAGTATTTTCTCCTTGATCTGGGGATTCTGGAACCTGGCTATAATATTCCTGGAAGTTTTCTTTTTGGGATCCTTTTCAGGAGGTGATCTATGGATTCTTTCAACCTCTATTTTGCCCTCTGGATCTAAAACATCGGGGCAGTTTTCCTTGAGAATTTCTTGAAGGGTGATTTCTAGGTTCTTTCTTTGATCATGGCTTTCAGGTAGTCCAATAATTTTTAAATTGTCTCTCCTGGATCTATTTTTCCAGGTCAGTGGTTTTTCCCATGAGATATTTCACATTGCCTTCTAATCTTTCATTTGTTTGGATCTGCTTAACAGCATCTTGATTTCTCATAAAGTCCTTAGCTTCCATTTGCTCCAGTCTAACTCTGAAGGAATGAATCTCCTCAGTGAACGTTTGAGATTCTTTTTCCATCTGGCAAATTTGACTTTTTAAGGCATTCTTCTCCTTATTGCCCTTTTGGGCCTCCTTTGCCATTTGAGTTAGTCTATTTTTTAAGGTGTTGTTTTCCTCAGTCAGGCTGTTGACCCTCATTTTATACTTTTCCTGCATCCTTCTCATTTCTCTTCCCAATTTTTCCTCCACTTCTCTTATTTGATTTTTAAAGTCCTTCTTAAGGTCCTCTATGGCCTGCAACCCTCTCATGTTTTCCCCTGGGGTTTTTGGAGCAGGACTTCTGACCTCACAGTCCTTTTTTTGCTCTATGCCCCCAAAATAGGAGTTTAGGGTTGCATTTTTCTGTTTCCTTTGCCTTGGCATGTTGCCACTTAATTACTTGACTTTTGGGCTTGTTGTCACACTATGGCTCTGCTGCCAGATGGGAATTTTCGCCCCGAACGTGTGTGTGTGTGTGTGGGGGGGGCAACTTCCATTTCTGGAAGCTGGCAACCCACCCATGACCTCCACCCCAGATCACAATCCAGATCCAGGGATGTTAAAGCAAGAGCAATTACCCCCCAAGACTGATTTCTGGATCTCTATACTGTTTGCAGACCAGGAGCTGGAGCTGCCTCTGAAAACTACAAAATGGTGTGTCTCTTCAGTGGCTTCTAGCCCCCAGGGGAGGAAGCCGAAGCATTCCCCAAATACTGGTCCCAAAGTCCATAGGGCACTAACCTCTCACTTTGTCCTAGGCATGTTTATGTTGATAATTCTGGAATCGCCACAGCTGCTGGTATTCTGAGGTCTCTCCAGTGGGCTGCTGGCCCTGCCGCCCTGGGGCTAAAACCTCAGCTCAAGGGGACCTGGGCTCGGCTAAGCTCCCTTCCTGCAGGGCTGTCCTCAGCGGGAGGTTAGCTTCTCTGTGTCGTTCTGTGGGTGCTGAGGCTCCAGAAATTTTTCAGAGTCCCCTTTTCCATACTTTGGAGGGAATCTGGGGGCAGAGTGGCTTGGATGAGCTGTTTCTACTCTGCCATCAATATTCTTTTTTTTTTTTTCCTTTGGAAGGCAATTCGGGTTAAGTAACTTGCCCAAGGTCACACAGCTAGGTTTTTGTTTGTGTAGGTTAAGTTTCTGAGGCTGGATCTGAACTCAGGTCCTTCTGACTGAGGGCCAGTGCTCTACTCACTGCGCCACCTAGCTGCCCCTCTAATTAATTTTTAATAGCATGGTGGTAAGCCCAAGTGTTTTTACATTGCTTAATAGGTCTAAATTTTATTAGTGCCATATAAATTCCAGTGCTCTGAGTAAAAGCTCTGATTGCCCCACCCTAGGTTCAGTTGTGAGCTATTTCTATTCAGATCACTAAAGATCCAGGGACCACTATCCATTTTGTAGCAGCTACCTAAAATACTAACATGAGCTACATACCAGGTACAATCCTAGGAATACCAAAGGGGGGAAAAAGCCACAAGAGACAGTTTCTGCTCTCAAGGAGCTCACAACATCAGGAGGGAGTCAACAGGCAAATAGCAATATGCAAACAAGTTATATGCAGAATAAATTAAAGATTATCCCAGAGGGAAAGTATTACAATTAAGGGAGACTTGGAGAAGCTTTTGAAGAATGTAAGCTTTTAGGTGAGGTATGATGGAAGCCAGGGAAACCAGGAGATAGAGATGAAAAGGAAGAATTTCAGGCAGAATATGGGGGAGGAGTCAGTGAAGTCAGAAATTAAGAAGCTTTATGGGAAAGAAATCAAGGAGTTCCAAATTATTACATCACAGAAAAAAAAATTTTAAAGGTTTTATCAATTTGCATGTAATAGTGCCGATAAGATTATCATAGTTTTGCTGTTTTTTAGTAATTTCAGTAATGTTTGACTCTTTGTGGCTGTGTTTAGGGTTTGTTTGTTTGTTTTGTTTGTTTGTTTGTTTTTTTGCTTTTTGGAGAGCAATTGGGGTTAATTCACACAGCTAGTTTTGTGTTAAGTGTCTGAGGTCAGATTCGAACTCAGGTCCTCCTGACTCCAGGGCCAGTGCTCTATTCACTGCGACACCTAAGCCACCCCTGGCATTTGGGGTTTTCTCGACAAAGGGATTGGAGTGGTTTGCCATTTACTTCTCCAAAGCATTTTATAGATGAGGAAACTGAAGAAAACAGAGTCATACAGTTAATATGTGTTTGAGGACAGATTTGAACTCAAGATGAGTCTTCCTGACTCTAGGCCCAGCACCCTAATAACTGCCACCACCACCCCAGCTTTTCATTTCCATAGTACCTAGGTAAAAATAAAGTCTTCTGAACTTAGCATTATAAATGTAAACCTATTAAATGCTGACAAAAAATTAGAGAATATAATGTTTTGTCAAACTTCTTCAAATAAAGTATCCAACAAAAACAGAAATTAGGGAAAAAAAGATTGTGGAATTCAGTGTTCAGAGTGGCAGCATTAGGAAACATCAACTCACAGTGAAAGAGTTTCTAGAATTGATGTCAGATTAAAGTCTCTACTGGTTTATTTCCTCAGAGTGTCTGTGTATTTGGATGATACATCCTTTAAAGACCTGAACTGCACATTGGGTTATTCTAGTAAATCAAGTAAGCCATTGAATGATATAGTGCTAGGGGCATTAAAAGCTGTGTGAGCTCCAACTCAGGAAGCACATGGGAAAATGGATCATTCCTACCTAATCCAACATGGGGAAGCTTCTCTCTCAAACAAGCTTCTCTCTCAAACAACTTTCTGTGAGTGAGGGCCAGTATTTAATACATCCATCCATTCACTGTCTAAACACTTTTTTTTTCTGGCTGTGGTCTTTGACCTAGAGATTGAAATGATAGGAATATGCCCCCACATTGTCAAATTTGGAAAGAAAGTACAGCAACATATTTATTATCTTATATTATTATATTATTTATTAATATAATATATTATATTAATTATTATATATTATATTAATTATTAATTAATATATAATATAATATATATTATATTATTATTATCTTATATTTATTATCTTATATTATTTGTATATAATATATATTATACATAATCTATAAATGTTATATATAAATATATCATATACATATAACATATTATTTATTTATAACATTTTTGTGTTAGCAAAGAAATGGAAACAAAATAATAGATTCTCAGTTGGGGGTAGCTAACAAATTGTAGTGCATGAACGAAAGGAAAAAGTATTGTAGCAGCTAGGTGACATGATGGATAGAGTACTGGGCTTATAATCAGGAAGATCTGAGTTCAAATCCTTACTAGCTGTGTGAAAATGAGCAAGTCACTTAACCTATGGACTCCACATTTTCTCACCTGAAAAACTGAATAACAATAAAACCTTCCTCACAAGGTTGCTGTGAAGGAAAAATGACATATGTAGACTGCTTTACAAAACTTAAATTATTCTATAAGTATGATTTATTATTATTCTATAAGAAAATCTATATGATAAACACAGAGAAACTTGGGAAAACTTATATAAACTGATGCAAAGTGAAGTGAGCAGAACCAGGAAATGGTATACATGATGGCTACAATAAAGTAAATAGAATATTTTTTAAATAGAAACAAAAACGCATAATTACAATGACCAATTGTGTCCTGAAAGAAGAGATAAAAAAGTGTACTTTCTCTTTAGAGGGAAGGAACTATGACTGCAGAATATAGCATATATGATCAGATATGATTAGTGTGCTGGTTTGCCTGAATTGTTATTTTTCTCTCTTTTTTATTCTTTCCTATAAAAGAACAGGTTTTTTGGGTGGGAGATTAAGAGAAAAATATTAAAAAATAAAGGTCCCCTCCTGTCTCTCTGAGATGTTAAGCAATCTGATATAGTTTTAATTAGTGTCAAGGAACCTCATTATTCAAATGAAAATAACAACTAATCTATCTGGATCTTGGGTGACTCATCTACAAAATAAAGGAATTCTAAGTTTCAAATGTGAAAAAATAAAGGTCATATAAAAAGTAAAGAAACTACTAAAATAAAATTAAATATAAACCTTTCCAGGCCACACAACTAGCACATATCTGGCCTGTTTCTTTCAGACTTTGTCAATGAATTCAAGTTTTCTTCTGGAAAAACTTCAAGTCCAAGCATGTTGTTGGTGCAGAGAGTTGGTGAAACAATTGATAAAACACAAAGGTCATGTCCTTTATTCTCCTATATGGTGCATGTGAGCACCTTGTTGTCGCTATTCCCTGTAAAGGGGGTAATGTATTTCTTGCTTTGCTCAAAAAGTGCTAGTCAAGTGAAGTTTTTATTTTATTATTATTTTAGGATAAAAAAATTCTTCATTTATTTCCCTGAGAGGAGATTGTTATTATTAGGTCCATTATATAGATAAGGAAACAGAAGCAGATAAAGGTAAAGTTACTTGCTCAGATGAAGGGTTTGAGGCCAACAGGATTAAGTGACTTACCCAGGGTCACACAGCTAGTACGTTTCTGAGGCTGAATCTGAATTTAGGAAGAAGTTTTCCTGATTCCAGACCCAGCATTCTAGTCACTGTGCCATCTAGCTATAGAGTTAAATCTTGAGACTGTCCTGGCTAGGAAGTCTCCCCTTCCCCAACTAGGTAACTGAGCTTCAGAAATGGTCCCATACAGGAATTCCCCTCTTTGATCATAGAACTGAGAATAGTCGATATATAATTCCATTATATAATGGAATTGTCTCCTTGAAATCTTAAGTCATAGGTATAAATTCTGCCCCTTTCATTTACTATCTTAGCAAGCTTACACTCTCATAGACTTGAGAAAAAAGTCTCTTGAGTGGATAGTATCAAAGTGAAATGGAAAGAAGGAACAAGAATTTATAAAGGACCCACTATGTGCCAGACATGGTGAAAAACACTGCAAATTTTATTTCAGTTGATCCTTAGAATAATCCTGTAATGTACGTGCTATTATTATCTCTATTTTAAAGATAAGAAAGTTAAGGCATATAGATATTAAGTGATTTTTACATGGTCATACAACTAAGTATGTATTGAAGGTCAAATTTTAAACTTTAGTTTTTCCTGACTCCAAACCCAGCACTCTATCCCCTTCACCAACAATCTGCTTCTGGTGGAATGGAGAGTTTTCCACATTTGGACTCAAAGTACCTGGGTTCAGCTCCCAGCTTTGTCATTTACCTCCTTGGGCAAGTCATTTATTCTCTCTTGGTACTGGTTTCCTTTTTGGTAAAATAAGGGCTTGAACTAGAAGGCCTTTACAATCCTTTCCAGCTCTAAAGCAATGATCTTATGACTCAGGTAACTCATCTATAAAAATGGATTTGGAATGTATGATTTCTTTTGTTGTTGTTATTGTATAGTCATTTTCAGTCATGTCCAACTCTTCAAGACCCTGTTTTAGGTTTTCTTGGCCAAGATACTGCAATGGTTTGCAATTTCCTTGTCCAGTTTATTTTACAAATGAGAAAACTGAGGAAAACAAGAGTAAGTTACTTGTCCAGGGTCACACAGCTACTAAGTGTCTAAGGCTTAGGAAGATGAGTCTTACTGATTTCTGATGTGGAACTCGATCCAGGATGCACAAACTAGTCACCTTAATTTGACTTCTAGGTCTCTTCTAACTCTTTCATTCCTTGATACTAGATAAGTAAAAAATACCCTGCTTGCCACATAAATATATTTGGGAGCTGGATTGGATTGGTCCCTTGTCCTTTTATTTATATATCTGCTTATTTATTTATTTTTCACTCTTGGTCCCAAAATGCTGAACACCCTTGGAGGAAGTCAAAATTGTGCTTATGGAGTGCTCTACAAATGGAAGCTTTCTAATTTCAGTTGGGTTCTCATTGATACCTTGTAATCCGCTTATTATTCCCCCAATCAACTCTTTATTGCATTGGTCACTGTGGCTATTCCAGTACTTGCTTCTTTTTCTCTTTCACTTTGCTTACTACATTGGTTTTGTTTTTTTTTGTTGTTTTTTTTTTGTTTTTTTTTTTTTTAGTGAACTTTTGAGATTCTTTTTCCATCTGGCAAATTCGACTTTTTAAGGCGTTCTTCTCCTCATTGCCCTTTTGGGCCTCCTTTGCCATTTGAGTTAGTCTATTTTTTAAGGTGTTGTTTTCCTCAGTCAGGCTGTTGACCCTCATTTCATACTTTTCCTGCATCCTTCTCATTTCTCTTTCCAATTTTTCCTCCACTTCTCTTATTTGATTTTTAAAGTCCTTCTTAAGGTCGTCTATGGCCTGCAACCCGCTCATGTTTTCCCCTGGGGCTTTTGGAGCAGGACTTCTGACCTCACAGTCCTTTCCCGCTCTATGCCCCCAAAATAGGAGTCTAGGGTTGCATTTTTCTGTTTCCTTTGCCTTGGCATGTTGCCACTTAATTACTTGACTTTTGGGCTTGTTGCCACACTATGGCTTTAAGGCCAGATAGAGGAATTTTCGTCCCGAACGTGTGTGGGGGGCAACTTCCGTTTCTGGCAAGCTGTAAACCCACCCACGACTTCCACCCTAGATCACAATCCAGATCCAGGGAGGTTAAAGCAAGAGCGATTACCCCCCAAGACTGATCGCTGGATCTCCCTACAAATTTGCAGGCTGGGAGCGGGAGCTGCCTCTGAAAACTACAAAATGGCGTTTGTCCTCAGCGGCTTCTAGCCCCCAGGGGAGGGAGCCGACGCATTCCCTAATACCAGTCCCAAAGTCCATAGGACACTAACCTCTTACTTTGTCCCAGGCAAGTCTATGTTGATAATTCTGGAGTCGCCACAGCTCCTGGTGTTCTGGGGTTCCTCCAGCTGGCTGCTGGCCCTGCCGCCCTGGGGCTAAAACCTCGGCTCATGCGGACCTGGGCTCGGCTCGGCTCCTGCGCTCTGCACGCTGCCAGGTCCCAGACCACTGCGCTGGTCCTTCCTGCAGGGCTGCTGGGCTGTCCTCAGCGGGAGTTTAGCTTCTCTGTGTTGTTCTGTGGGTGCTGGGGCTCCAGAAGTTATTCAGAGTCCCGTTTTACATCGTTTGGGGAGAATCTGGGGGCAGAGTGGCTTGGAGGAGCTGTTTCTACTCCGCCATCTTGGCTCCGCCCCCTACTACATTGTTAAAAAAAAAAAAATATATATATATATATATATATATATCATCTATTATGTACACCTCTTTCCCCTCTTCTATACCTCAATACCTGGTTCACCTTTTACTTCAGTCTCTAATGGGAATGTGGCTCTTCTCCTCTGCCAAACTAACCAAGCTCCTTTTCCTTTGAATTCAATTCCCTTATATCTCCTCTAGCAGGTAGGACCAATCTCTCTCTCTCTCTCTCTCTCTCTCTCTCTCTCTCTCTCTCTCTCTCGTCTCTAATATCCAGTTTCTCTCATCTACTAGCAACTAGGTGGTACAGTGAGTTAAGGATCAGGAATCAAGAAAACTCGAGTTTAAATTTGACCTTAGACCCTTGACCCAAGAAAGTATCTTTAAATTTTTCTGGCTCAGTTTCCATATCTGTATAATTAAGACCATAATAACACTTACATCTCAGTATTACTGTGAAGACAAAATGAGATAATATTTGTAAAGCATGTTGGCAACGTTAAATAATAACATAAAAACTTCACTAGACTATGCAATCCCTTCCCATTTCCATTATGCCCCCTTCACATGTTAAATAAAAACAAGGGTGTTGCTTGTATTTACTCACATACCAATAACTTCTAACTTCCTCACAATTTGCCGTCCATATTCATAACTCAATTCAAACTTATCTCTTCATAATTATCAATGATCTAATAATTGCCAGATTTTTTCCAAGTTCTTTGCTTTCTTAACCACTCTGCACTATCAAACATCTTTTCTTCCTGGACAGTCTATTTCTTGTAGTATATTTATTTATTTTTTTTTTAGTTTAGATCATTCATTTCCACATGATTTTGAGTTACAAATTTTCTGCCCATTTTTCCCCTACCCACCACCCCAAAACAGTGAATCCACTGAATACCCCCCAATCTACTCTCTCCTATATCTTCCCCCACTCCCCCTCTGACTTTCCAGTAGAGCATGATGGATCTCTATGCCCCAGTGCCTGCACATCTTATTTCCCAGTTACATGTAAAATCATCATCATCATCATCATCATCATCATCATCATCATCATCATCATCATCATCATAACAAAAATAATAATATATTTTTAAACATTTGATTTTAAACCTTTGAATTCCATATTTGTTCCTTCCTCCCTCATTACCCACCCTTACTGTGAAAATAAGCAATCCAATATAGGCTGCACATATGTAGCTATGTAAAACATTTCCATAATGGATATATTGTGAAAGACTGACTATATTTCTCTCCATTCCATCCCACCCCTCACTTGTTCTATTTTCTACTTTGATCCTGTCCCTTTTCAAAAGTGGGTGCTTCGAACTTCCCTCCCTCCTCCAGCCTGCCCTCTGTTCCACCTCCCCTCCTCTCATCCCCTTTCCCTTACTCTCCTGTAGGGTGAGATACCCTATTTAGTGTGTATGCAATTCCCTCCCAAAGTCAAATTTATTGAGAATAATGTTTACTCATTCTCTTTTGCCTTATTTTTCCCCTCGATTGTAAGTTTTCTCTTCCCTGTTCTATATGAGATAATTTATCCCATTCTGTATCTCATCTGCTCCTCTCATTATATTCTTCTCTCACCTCTTAATCTCACCTTTTAAGTATCATCCCTTCCTATTCAACTAGTCCTGTACCCTCTATGTATACCTGTACACATACATACAAATACTCACATATGTATTCATATCTCATATACCCTCCTATATAGACATATATGTATGTATACATATATAAATACATTTCTATTACCTTCAACTATTCTTGTACTGAGAAAAGTTTGATAAGTTACAATGATTATTTTTCCATGTATGAATGTAAGTAGGTCAACTTTGATAAGTACTTTATGATTTCTTTTCCCTGTTTGCTTTCTCATGCTTCTCTTGCATTCTGTATTTGAATGTCAAATTTTCTATTCAACTCTGTTTTTTTTTCATCAAGAATGCTTGAAAATGCTCTATTCCATTGAATGATCATATTTTCCCCTGAAATGTGATACTCAGTTTTGCTGGGTAGGTGATTCTTGGATTTAATCCCAGGTCCTTTGACCTCCAGAATATCGTATTACAAATCCTTCCATCCCTCAGTGTAGAAGCTGCCAGATCCTTTGTTTTCCTGATTGGGTTTCCACAGTATTCAAATTGTTTCTCTGTGGCTGCTTCTAATATTTTGTCCTTGATCTGGGAACATCAGAACCTGCATATAATATTCCTGGGAGTTTTCTTTTTGGGATCATTTTCAGGAGGTGTTCAGTGAATTCTTTCAACCCCTATTTTGTCCTCTGGTTCTAAAACACTGGGAAATTTTCCTTGAGAATTTCTTGGAGGATGATTTCTAGGTTCTTTTTTTGATCATGGCTTTCAGGTAGTACAATAATTTTTAAAATTATCTCTCCTCAATATATTTTCCAGATCAGTGGTTTCTTCAATGAGATATTTCACATTGATTCTATTTTTTTCATTTGTATGTATCTATTCAACAATGTCTTGATGTCTCATAAAGTCACTAGTTTCCATTTGTTCCAATCTAATTCCGAAGGAACAATTCTCTTCAGAGAATTTTAATATTTTTTTTTCCATCGGGCAAATTCAAAGTGTTAAGGCATTCTTCCCCATCATTGGCTTTTTGAGCCTCTTTTGCCATTTGAGTTAGTCTATTATTTTTTTTAACAAATGCTTTATTAACTTCTGGTTTACATCATTGATTTCCAACAGATTTTGAGTACAATTTTTTCCCCATTTTTCCCCTACCCACCATCCCAAAAGAGCAGTCCCACAAGATATCCCCTCATCCAATCTGCTCTCTCTCATATCTTCTCTGATACCCCCTTTGATTTTTCCATTATAACAAGGTGAATCTCTGTGCCCCAATGCCTGCACATCTTATCTCCCAATTACACGCAAAATAGCATTAATAATAGCATTTATATATGTTTGAAACATTTAATTTTAAGACCTTGAATCTCAGATCCATTCCCTTCCTCCCTTGTCTCCCATTTCCTCTGAGAAGATAAGCAATTCAGTATGTGTTGTACATGTATAGCTATGTAAAACATTGCCAAAGTAGATATATTGTAAAAGGCTGCTTATAATTCCCTCCCACCCATCCCACCCCCCACCTAGTCCATTCCCTACTTTCATCCTGTCCCTCTTCAATAGTGGGTACTTCAAACCTCCCCTCCCCCCAGAGTGCCCTCCCCTCAATCATCCCCCCTCTCATCCCCCTTCCTCCTACTCTGCTACAGGGTGAGATATCCCATTTAGTATGTATGTCATTCTCTCCCTGAGCCAAATTCAAGGAGAATATGGTTTTGCCTTTTTGCCTTCCTGCTCTTCCCCTCCACTGCAGCCACTTCCCCTTGTTTCTTCTACATGAGATAATTTACCCTACCCTGTCTCTCCCCATCTCCTCTTGCCACTTTCCCCTCACCTCATAATTTCACCCCTTAAGTATCATCCCTTCCCAACAAATTCAACTCATGCCCTCTATCCATGTATAACTGAAAACATATATACACACATTCACATATGTATTCATATGCCCATATACCCTTCTTCCATTATTTTCATACTGAGAAAAGTTTCATCAGTCACATTTATTGTTTTTCCATGTAGGAATGTAAATAATTAAACTTTGATAAGTTCCTTTTGATTGACTTCTCAGGCATCTCTTGCTTCTTGTGTCTGGATGTCAAATTTTCTATTCAATTCTGGTTTTTTCCTCAAGAATGCTTGAAAGTCCTCTATTACACTGAATGACCATATTTTCCCCTGAAACAAAATACTCAGTTTTGCTGGGTAGGTGACCCTTGGGTTCATTCCCAGCTCTTTTGCCCTCTGGAATATCATATTCCATGCCCTTCGATCCCTCAGTGTAGAAGCTGCCAGGTCCTGGGCTATTCTGATTGTGTTTCCACAATATTGAAATTGTTTCTTCCTGGCTGCTTGTAGTATTTTCTCCTTGATCTGGGGATTCTGGAACCTGGCTATAATATTCCTGGGAGTTTTCTTTTTGGGATCTTTTTCAGGAGGTGATCTATGGATTCTTTCAACCTCTATTTTGCCCTCTGGATCTAAAACATCAGGGCAATTTTCCTTGAGAATTTCTTGAAGGGTGATTTCTAGGTTCTTTCTTTTATCATGGCATTCAGGTAGTCCAATAATTTTTAAATTATCTCTCCTGGATTTATTTTCCAGATCAGCGGTTTTTCCCATGAGGTATTTCACATTGCCTTCTATTCTTTCATTTGTTTGGATCTGCTTAACAGCATCTTGATTTCTCATAAAGTCATTAGCTTCCATTTGCTCCAGTCCAACACTGAAGGAATGAATGTCCTCATTGAGCTTTTGAGATTCTTTTTCCTTCTGGCAAATTTGACTTTTTAAGGCATTCTTCTCCTCATTGCCCTTTTGGGCCTCCTTTGCCAGTCTAATTTTTAAGGTTGTATTTTCCTCAGTCAGGCTGTTGACCCTCATTTCATACTTTTCCTGCATCCTTCTCATTTCACTTCCCATTTTTCCTCCACTTCTCTTCTTTGATTTTAAAGACTTTCTTAAGGTCCTCTATGGCCTGTAATCTGCTCATATTTTCCTTTGGGACTTTTGGAGCAGGATTTCTGACCTCACAGTCCTCCTCCTGTTCCATGCTTCGATCCTCTTTGCCCCCAAAATAGGAGTCTAATGTTTTCTCTTTATTTTCTTTCCTTTGCCTTGGCTTGTTGCCACTTAATTACTTGACTTTGGGGCTTGTTGCCACAGTAGGACTCTGCCACCAGAAAGGGGAGCTTCTGTCCCAAAGCTGGGATCTTCTAGTTCTGGCAAGTTGGATACCCACCCCACAACCTCCAGCCCAGACCACAATCCGGACCAGGGAGGTTAAAGCCAGAGTGATTACCCCCCAAGACTGATCGCTGGATCTCCCTACAGTTCCCAGGCCAGGAGCTGGAGCTGCCACTGAAATTGCAAAATGTCGTGTCTCCTCAGCAGCTTCTAGGCCCTAGGGGAGGAAGTCGATGCATTCCTCAAATACTGGTCCCAAAGTCCATAGGGCACTAACCTCACTTTGTCCTAGGCTTGTCTGTGTTGATAATTTTGGAATCACCACAGCTGCTGGAGTTCTGGGGTCCCTCTGGCTGGCAGCTGGCCCAGCCGCCCTGGGGTTAAAACTGTGGCTCAAGTGGACCTGGGCTCGGCTCTCCACTGTCTGGGCTGTTGGCTCCCAGAGCTCTCTGTTGGCCCTTCCTGCAGGGCTGCTGGGCTGTCCTCAGCAGGAGGTTAGCTTCTCTGTGTCATTCTGTGGGTGCTGGGGCTCCAGAAGTTGTTCAGAGTCCCCTTTTACATGGTTTTACATGAGGCGATCTGGGGGAGAACACCTTGGAAGTGCTGTTTCTACTCTGCCATTTTCGAGTTAGTCTATTTTCAAAGTCTTATTTTCCTTATTCAGGTTTTTGACTCTCATTTTATAATTTCTTGTATCATTCTCATTTCTCTTTCCAATTTTTCCTCTACTTCTCTTATTCAGTTTTCAAAATCCTTCTTTAGCTCCTCTATGGCCTATAAGCAGCTTATTCTTTTCTTGGAACTTCTGGTGCAGGAGTTCTTAATTAACTGTTTTCCTCCTGTTCCATGCCCTGATCCTTTTTGTATAGCTATAATATAGTTGTAATGTTTGGAAAAGAGAGAGAAGCAAGAGAGGTGACAAAGAGAAAATGAGAAGAGAAAAAGAATGGAGAGAGGGAAAGAGGAGAGAGAAGGAAGAGACAGGAGAGAGAGAGAGAGAGAGAGAGAGAGAGAGAGAGAGAGAGAGAGAGAGAGAGAGAGAGAACATAATTAGGAAGATCAGGAAAGGTTTTGATAGCAGGTTATTTCAGAAATGAACCTCAAAGGAGGCTAAAGATTCTAAGATATGAAGGTGAAGAAGGAAAGCATTACAAGTATGCATGGGCAGGGCAACTTGTGCAAAGCTACAGAGAAAATAAATGGTTTGCCAAGTTTAGGTAAAATCAAGTAGTATATGAGAGGCTAGGTAGTGAAAAAAATTAGAAATATGGAATGACTGGAAGGATCCAGATTGTGAAGGATCTTAATTGTGAACCTGAGAAAAATGCTTTATTCTAAAGGGATTAGGGAATAATGGATGATTTTTAGTAGGGGAGTGACATGGTTCAGCATAAGTTTTAGGAAGATTATTTGGCAGCCATATCAAAGAATTCAATTATCATGGGGAGAAAGAGAGACTGGAATGGACTTCACAGGCAATCTAGTCTAACATATCCTTTTCTAAATTTTTTTATTATGTTATTTTTGTTTTACAAGATTCAATTCCATAGTTCTTTGAGTTTCAAATTCCCCTTCCTTCCCTTCCCCCACCCTCCATGACAGCATATATTCCAGTACAGGATCTGCAAATACTTTCACATTAGGCATTGCTCAAGTTACAAAGGAGAATTGTACTAGATGGAATGAAAAATGGTAAAGAAGAAATAAAACCAAACAGTGAAAAGAGAAAAATCAATTAGTTTGCTTCCATGAGGATTCAAGCTCAGTTCTTTCTATTTGTTTCTCTAGATGTAGGCATCTCTCTCCTTCATGAGTCTTTCGTGATTAACTTATATCACTGCATCGCTGAGAAGAGTCAAGTCTGTCATAGTTGGACATCACATATATATTGTGTCTGTGATCGTACATAAATTTCTGCTGGTTCCACTCTTCTCACTCAGCATCAGTTAGTATAAGCCTCTCCAGGTAAATATGAAAACCCTTTCCTCCTCGTTTCTTATAGCACAATAGTATTCCATTACATGGATATACCACAGCTGGTTTAGCCATTCCCCAATTGATGGGCACCCCTTTAATTCCCAATTCTTTGCAACCATGAAAAGAGCTGGTATGAATATATTCGTACATATGGGTCTTCCTCCCACTTCTATGATCTCTTTGGGATATAACCCTAGAAGTGGTATTGCTGGGTCAAAGGGTATGAAATTATTTATAGCCCTTTGGGCATAATTCCAGATTGCTCTCCAAAATGGTTGGATAAGTTCACAACTCTGCCAGCAATGCATTAGTATTCCTATTTGCCCACATCCTCTCCAGCATTTGTCATTTTTGTGTTTTGTCATCTTAGCCAATCTGACTGCTAAGATGTGGTACCTTGAAGTTGTTTTGATTTGTATTTCTCTAATCAAAAGTGATTTAGAGCATTTCTTCATATGCTTATATGTATCTTTAATTTCTTTCTCTGAAAACTGCCTGTTCATATCCTTTGACCATTTATCAACTGGGGAATGACTTGTAATCTTATATATTTGACTCAATTTTCTGTATATTTTAGAAATTATCCCTTTATCAGAGACCTAGGTTGTAAAAAAAAATTTTCCCAATTTTCCACCTCCCTCTTGGTCTTGGTTAAATTGGCTTTGCTTGTACAGAAATTTTTTTCAATTTAATGTAATCCAAATTATCCATTTTGCATTTTATAATGCTCTCCACTTCTTGTTTGGTCCTAAAATCTTTCCTTCTCCACAAATCTGACAGGTAAACTATTCCTTGCTTTCTCAGATTGCTTTCAGTATAATCCTTTATACCTAGATCATGCACCCATTTAGACTTGATTTTGGTATATGGTGTTAGATAATGGTCTATGCCCACTTTCTGCCATACTGTATTCCAGTTTTCCCAGCAGTTTTTGTCAAATAGTGCATTTTTATCCCCAAAACTGGGGTCTTTGGATTTATCAAACAATAGTTTACTATATTCATTAACTTCTGGGTCTCCTGCGCCCGATCTATTCCATTGATCCACTACACTACGACTCTGCCAGTATCAAGCAGTTTTGATGACTGCTGCTGTGTAATACAGATTAAAATCTGGTATAGCTAGTCCACCTTCCTTAGCATTTCTTTTCATTAATTCCCTTGATGTTCTAGACCATTTGTTTGTTTTTTTCCATATAAATGTTAATATTTTGTCTAACTCTATACAGTAGTTATTTTGGTAAATGGATTGGTATGGCACTAAATATATAATTTGTTTTGGTAAAATTGTCATTTTTATCATATTAGCTCGATCCAAGCATGAGCAATTGATATTTTTCCAATTAGTTATACCTGATTTTATCTGTGTGAGAAGTCTTTTGTAGTTGTGATCATATAGGTCCTGGGTTTGTATTGGCAGGTAGATTCCCAAACATTTTATAATGTCTACAATGACTTTAAATGGGATTTCTCTCTCTATCTCTTGCTGTTGAATTTCATTACAGATATACAGGAATGCCAGGAATTTATGTGTGTTTATTTTATATCCTGCAACTTTGCCAAATTTATTTATTGTCTCAAGTAATTTTTTTACTTGTTTCTCTAGGATTCTCTAAGTATATCATCATATGATCTGCAATGAGTGATAGCTTGGTCTCTTCTTTTCCAAATTTGATTCCTTTGATTTCTTTTTCTCCTCTAATTGCTACTGCTAACTTTTCTAGTACCATATTACATAAGAGGAGTGATAGTGGACAAACTTGTTTCACCCTGAACTTATTGGAAATGCTTCTAGTTTAGCCCCATTTTATATAATACTTGCTGATGGTTTAAAATAAATGTTATCCACTATTTTAAGGAAGGCTCCATTTATTCCTATACTTTATAGTGTTTTTAATAGGAATGGATTTTGTACTTTGTCAAAAGCCTTTTCTGGATCTATTGAGATAATCATGGGTTTTCTTCTAGTTTTATTGTTGATATGATCAATTACAGTGATGGTTTTCCTAATATTGAATCATCTTTGCATTCCTGGAATAAATTCTACCTGATCAAAGTGTATTATTTTTGTGATAAGTTGTTGCAGTCTTTTAGCTAATATTATATTTAAAATTTTTGCATCTAAATTTATGAGTGAAATTTGTCTATAATTTTCTTTTCTGTTTTATCTCTTCCTGATTTAGGAATCAGTACCATATTTGTGTCACAGAAATAATTTGGTAGGACTACTTCTTCACTAATTTTCCCAAATAATTTGTAGAGTATTGAAATAAATTGTTCTTTAAATGGTTGATAGAATTCACTAGTAAACCCATCTGGCCCTGGGGATTTTTTCCTAGGGAGTTCATTGATGGCTTGTTTAATTTCTTTTTTCTGAGATGGGGTTATTTAGGTCATTCACTTCTTCAGATGATCTGGGCAACTTGTGTTTTTGTATATATTCATCCATTTCACTAAGATTATCATATTTATGTGCATACAATTAGGAAAAATAATCCCTAATTATTGCTTTGATTTCCTCTTCATTGGAGGTAGATTCTTCCTTTTCATTTTTGATACTCATAATTTGGTTTTCTTTTTTATCATATTGACTAAGGATCTATCGATTTTATTGGTTTTTAAGTAAAACCAACTCTTAGTCTTATTTATTAATTCAATAGTTTTCTTAATTTCAATTTTATTAATCTCTCCTTTGGTTTTCAATATTTCTGATTTAGTACTCAATTGGTGATTTTCAATTTGTTCATTTTCTACCTTTTTAAATTGCAGGACCTATTCACTGACCTCCCTTCTCTCTAATTTATTCATGTATGAACTCAGGGATATAAAACTTCCCTAACAACTGCCTTTAATGCATCCCACAAATTTTTGTATGTTGTCTTATTATGATCATTCTCTTGAATGAAATTACTATTTATTTCTATAATTTCTTGTTTGACCCACTCATTCTTTAGGCTTAAATTGTTTAATTTCCAATTAGTTTTTAGGCTATCTTTCCATGGCCCTTTATTGCATACATTTTTATTGCATCTTGATCTGAGAATGATGCGTTTAATATCTCTGCCTTTCTGCACTGAATTATGAGGTTTTTATGCCCTAGTACATGGTCTATTTTTGAGTATGTACCATGCACTGCTGAAGAGAAAGTAAATTCCTTTTTATACCCATTCAGTTTTCTCGAGAGATCTATCATATATAGTCTCTCTAAAATTCTATTCACCTCCTTATCTTTTTTCTTGTTCATTTTGAGTTTAGATTTATCAAGTTCAGAAAGGGGGAGATTGAGGTCCCCCACTAGTACAGTTTTTCTATCTATTTCTTCCTCTAATTCCTTTAATTTCTCCTCTAGGAATTTGGATACTATACCACTTGGTGCATATATGTTAAGTAGTGATGTTGCTTCATTCTCGATGGTACCTTTTAGCAGGATATAGGTTCCTTCCTTATCTCCTTTAATTAGATATATTTTTGATTTTGCTTTATCTGAGACAAGGATTGCTACCCCTGCTTTTTTCTCTTTCTTTTTTTTTTACTTTAGCTGAGGCATAATAAATTCTATTCCAGACTTTTACCTTTATCCTGTGGGTATCCCTTTTTTTCAAATGTATTTCTTGTAGACAGCATATTGTAGGATTATGTTTTTTAATCTATTCTGCTATCTGCCTCTGTTTTATGGGAGAGTTCATTCCTTTCACATTTACAGTAATGATTACTATCTGTCTCTTCCCCTCCATCCTATTCCCTCCCCTGCTTAAGTTTTTGTTTCTTCCTTCTCCCTTCCCCCCCTTGAAGTTTTCCCTTTTGATTGCCCCTTCCCTCAGTGTTCCCACCCAGTGACCCCCCTTCCTAACCTACCAGCTCCCCTCACTACTATTTCCTTCCCCTCTAATGTCCCCTTTAGTCTCTCTTCCTTTTTATCCCTCTCCCTTACCCTTCTAGTGCTTATAGGACAACCAAACCAATGAGAGTAGATTTCCAAAAGTTCTCCTCTCCCTCTCTCCTTTTCCTCTGTTTAATGAATTTATGTGTCTATTCACATCAGAATCTTAAACTTTACCAATTAAGTTGATCCCTCTTTGAACCAGAAACAGTCAGAATAGTGTTTAAATGTTGTTCCTCTCCCTCTTTCTTCCCCCTCTACTATAGTGTGTTTTTATGCCTCTTCAAATGGCATATTTTACCTTTTCCTATCTTGTCCTTTCCTTTTATCCCATTACAGTCGCTTTGATCCCCTTAATAAGGTTTTTTTTTTTTTAATCTTCAGGTTAGTTCATTCATACCCACACCCTCCATCTAAGTATAACACATTTGAAGGTCACGATAATCATATAAATTACAATATGCTCTTGTTGTATACCAAGTTATGTGCATGTGTGCATTTGAGTGTGGGTGTGTGCATGTATGTATGTGTTAGTCTGTGTTTTCCTTGTTTACCTTTTTATATCTTTCTTGAGTCTTGTAATTGGAGATCAAATTTTCCATTGAGCTCTGGCTTTTTCATCAGGAAAGTCTGGAAGTCCCTCATTTCATTAAATGACCATCTCCTTGCCTGAAAGATTATGCTCAGTTTTGTCGGGTAGTTAATCCTTGGTTGTAGTCCTAGCTCTCTTGTTCTACAAAATATCAAATTCCAATCCCTCTGATCTTTTAATGTAGAAGCTGCTAGGTCCTGTGTGATCCTGACTGCAGTTCCTCAATATTTGAATTGTTTCTTTTTGGCTGCTTGCAGTATTTTTCCTTAATCTTGCAATTCTGGAATTTGGTTACCATATTTCTTGGAGTTTTCAATTTGGGATCTCTTTCAGGAGGAGTCTGGTGAATTCTTTCAATAACTATTTTATCTTCTGATTCCAGGACTTCAGGGCAGTTTTCTTTGACAATCTCTTGGAGGATGCTGTCTAGGCTGCTTTTTTCATCATGGCTTTCTGGCAGATGAATAATTCTTAAGTTATCTCTCCTGGATCTGTTCTCTAGATCAATTGTTTTTCCAGTGAGATATTTTACACTTTCTTCCAATTTTTCAATCTTCATGTTTTGTTTGATTAACTCTTGGTGCATCATAGAGTTCTGGGTTTCAATTTGATTGATTTTAATTTTTAGCGAATTATAGTCTTCAGTTAGTTTTTGAAAGTCTTTTTTTAGAGAGGTATTCTCTCCAATTATTTCACTAATTTTACTTTTTCAGGATTTGTTTTCTTCAGTGAAACTTTTATTCAAGTTGGTCACTGCCTCCCTGATTTGGTCTTTAAAATCTTTTTTAAGCTCCTCCAAGAATGGTGTTTGGGCTTGAGACCAGTTCATATTTCCTTCTGTAGTCTCAAGTGTGGGTAAAGAGTCCATGTTGTCTTCTGTAGTTGGTTGTTCTTGACCTACAAAATGAGCTGGAGTTGATTTCCTTGCCTTCCCTTTCTCCTTCTTAGCTTCCTTCTTTCCCATTATAATTTCCTATTTCTTAATTTCTCAGGCTGTGAGCTAAGGGCCTGATCATTGACTTTGAATGCTGTAGCCTCTGGATGTCTAATTCAAGGCTAAGGGAGGAGTCTCATTGAGGTATGTTGATGTTCACAGAGTAGTCTGTGAAGGAGGGGCAGTCTGGCCACTTCAGATTTCTGCCTCTATACCCCTGGACTACAGCTCAGGCAGGCTTTTGCTGGTCACGTGAGGTGAGGCTTGTTGGGATGCCTCCCTCTCTTCTCTTGGGATTCCTTGAGGCCTCAGTTACACCCCTTCTTGATTACTCCCAAGCCTGAGGCTATTTCCCCTATCTTAGGATTTCTCTCTGGGTGGGAAACCTATCTTTGGGTTTTCTACTTCATGAAGGAAGAATCAGAGGGAGCAGCTAGAGTTTACTTTGCCTTTCTCTAGCCCCTGGAGAAACAGACAGGTGATTTCTAAACTTCCAGGCTGGAGCCTGGTAGTCCCAGGAGAAGCTGCTGTCTCTGCTGGGGGCCCCAGCCCTCTCTTACTTGGCTCCGATGATTCCTCCTGTCCCCTGAAGAGATGGCTGTGTGAGATGGTGAGCAGGTGAGATGGCTGTGATTTGTCTTTGTGATTGGTAAGTCAGCAGGCTGGGGCTTCTTCTCTCTCTGATGTAGTCTGCTTGTCTGCTCTCAAGTCTGATCTGTACAGACCCCAAGTGCTCTGCGCTCCCCCTGTCTGGACCCACTGGGCACTTTCCTGGGCTGGATTCTGCCACGCTCTGATTCCCAGTGGATTCTCTCTATCTCCTTATTGTGTGTCAGCTCCCTCCAGAGTCATGCTAGCTCTCCTAACATATCCTTTTGATTGTTAGAAAACTGACCCAGAGAAGTTACATTACTGCCTGAGATCTTGCCCAGGTAATAAGTCATGTGACTGTATGAAAGAAAATATTAAAGACAGAAAAGACCAGAGTCTAAATCCATCCACATTTTTCAGATGAGGAAACCAAGGCCCAAAAAAGTTAAAGTAATTTGATCAATGTGTTTTCCAGTAATTAAATTCCAGACTCAAGACTCATACCTAGAATTCTGAACTTTTGGCTCTGTGATCAAGGATTATTCTTATTTTTTTATATCTCTTCATTCCAGCTGAAAAGGACCTGAGGGAACATTATGTTTAAACACTTTTGAAATTTTTAATTTTTATTGCATTCCTTTTATTTTTATATCTCTTTCATTTATTAATCCCTTCCTTACTAGAAAGAAAGGGATGTGAAGAAACAATTAAAAAATTAAAGAAAGGGGGAAAGCAGTTCAATAAAAATGACCAACACTTTAACCATGCTTGAAAATATATTCAGTGTACTACACTCATGATCCCTTCCTTTGAAAATAGGAGAGGGATGAAAATTTTCTTCTCCTTTTCAAGGTTAAATATAGCCATTACGATTACACAGTGTTTAATTTTAATCTCTGTTCCTTTCGTTTTTATTGTAGTCATTTGTGTATATCTTCTCTGTTTTTCCTTATTTCACTATGCATCAGTTTTATATCTTCCCATGCTTCCCCCCATATTCATCATTTCTTATGACATTGTAATAGTCCATTAAATCTTTCTATCATAGTTTGTTCAGTCATCTTGCATTCAATGAATGAGTAGCTACTTTTTTCCATGTCTTTGTGACCACAAAAATGTTGCTATAGATATTTTGGTGTTTATCAATAATTTGAATTTTACAGATGAGAAAGCAGAGTCCCAGAGGTGAGCTGGTCAAAGTCACAATAGAAGTATGATGAAAAGCCAACATT
This sequence comes from Gymnobelideus leadbeateri, assembly GCA_011680675.1. Taxonomy (NCBI): domain Eukaryota; kingdom Metazoa; phylum Chordata; class Mammalia; order Diprotodontia; family Petauridae; genus Gymnobelideus; species Gymnobelideus leadbeateri. The sequence continues at coordinate 105,592 of WOXC01003058.1, forward strand.
AGAACTCAAGTCCTGTTTTTTTCTGCTATGTGATATTGTATCTTCTCTATTTTTCAATGGATTTGTGAAATGACAGTAAAATTTGGGAGTAGGAGTTTTCAACCTAAGATAACCCCCATACAGACAGCAGAGAGAAGTCACTGAGCAATGTAAGAATATGTTTCTGGAAAGGATATAGTTCCAAGCCTAAGAATACTTAAGACTAAGGCATCAGGAGATGGAATTGTGGATTTATAGCATAATCTTAGATTAAGAAACATCAGGGTGATGGGTGTTCAGAAAGCATGGGGGTGGGATAGGATTGATAGAATGGAACTGTTAAAAAAGAAACTATTTACTTAATGTTCTATCTGGTCCTTTTCTGGGGAAAACTAACCACTTCCACCCTCTCCTATTTTGTTCTGTCGCCTACTTCAAATGTTACAACATCAAAAATTCCAGTAATTCTGGGGCATGTCAGAAGCTCTCTATGCACCAAACATATTTATATCTTTGTATATCAGAGTCTATTGTTGGTGAAATGAAGTTCACAGAGGATGAACAAGGATAGGTCTTAAGTTCACATACTCTTAAAATGCCAAGGGTAGTTGAAGGGATTATAAGAGAGAAAACTTGCAGTAGTCTGAAGCTTTACTAGAATAATTGAAATTAACTGAATTTTGTGGAGGTTCAGTTGCTAAAAATGACTCCATGTTTGGCGTGCAGGAGTGGACACTGGTTTATACCAGAGCTTTCCATCACTGAACCGGGTCTCTTGATTCATCCACCACTATCTCATCATTTTCCCTGGATTTATTCAATTTGGGGAGAGATGAGCAACAGATATCATCCTTTAATATTTCTAGGAAAAGAAAGACCCCATCCTCTCTCTGCACTCTCAATAATGCATTCCAGAGGATAATAGTCAGTTTAAGGAAGTTATTTCTTGGTTCTAAACTCATATCCTTGTAGCTTAATTTTCATTTGCTCAATCCTGAGTAGCAAGGAAACCTTGTTAGTCACATATCCACTTAATGGCCATGGCAACTCCTAAGATTTATCTTCATGGAAGCGTGGCTTGTTCTCCATAACAGAAGAAAAAATCAGAAAGTAATAGTTTTGGGGAACTGAGTGGGGGAGGTGGTGGCTGGGAGGGGATGGTGGGGAGTGATGGCTGTCTTAATAGGCATTATTGGGTACTCACAGTTAAAAATCAAAATCTGTACTGCCAGACAGTAGATGTGTATCTTCGGTTCATCCATATGATATGTCTCATATGGAATCCCAGCTCCTTAAAGATGGAAAAGACCTGTTTTCTCATCGACAGGCTCTGCTGCTGAGGCTAGGGAATCAAATGTTTACTTCACACCCAGAAAGCACTGCATCACGCTGTGCCTTCCAACTAGTCTTAACATAAGGACCATGATTCACTTGCCCCCACATTCTTCCCATGAAGAATTCATGAGGGAAATTCTCAAGAGAGTCTCACAGTCATCACTTCACCCACACATGGAGTCCCACAGGGATTGCATTTGATTCTGGGCACCACATTTTAGGAAGGACATTGACAAGCTGGAGCTTATCCATAGGATAGAAAACCCAGTTGGTGAGGGGACTTTAAATTATGCCATACATAGTTCTTTTGGTCAAAAATAAATATGCTTATCCTAGAGAGGAGAAGACATATTATAGATAGTATCACTGTCTTCAAAGCCTTAAAAGGTTTCCATAGAGAAAAAAAAAGAATAGACTTAGTCTGCTTAGCCCAAATGGATAGAATTAAAACCTATGGATGGAAGAATCAAGTAACAAATCATTGGTTTTATTTTTTTAAATAATTCATTTCTAACTGGAGCTCACCAAAAGTAAAATGAAACTAGTGAAGCCCTGTCACTGAAGGTCTTCTAGGGGAACATAAAATGACCATTCCTGGAGAATGTTTTAGAGAGAAATGCTGACTTTGGGATTGGACTAGATATCCTTTAAATCCCTTTCTAACTCTAAGGAAATATACATGTGATCCGTACATTCACAATATACACATCTATTCTCAATCTTTTTTTTTTCAATTTAGAGATGACATTCTAACTTTTCTTTCTTAATGTATATAATAATTTTCTTGTTTCTGGGATAATGTAGATCTATATCCCTATTCTTTAAATGGAATTTATTAAGGGTGTTCTTACTTTAAAAAGGTTTTTCTCTTATACATTTTGTTGTTTTTCCAGAGTACCATTTATGGAGGAAAATAGCCTATGAGGAAAAACTAAATCTTACTTTGTTCTTTTTAAGTTATATATTAAAAATTGTTTTCAAAAATATGAAAAGAACATTTATGGGTCTGAATGATATGATAATGAATATGCATTTTAAGAACTGAATTTTAAAACCATTTAAAATAGCAAATGAATTCTTAGCCAAAATGTGAGCTCTTAGGGAAAAAAAAAGAAGACAACCAAAAGGCATCATGTAAATCACTTCCTGAGCCATAATGAGTTAGGCTTTTTAATCAGACTAATGAGGAAAGATCTGTAATTCGGCATGGCTGATGACTCATGGCATAAAGTTTCTCCCTCCAGCTTCATGGCAGCCCTTGATGTTTCATTCATTAGGCACTGAAAATGAACATTTTCAAGAACACAATTAACCATAGAATAACAGGACAAATGATCACTGAACCCCCTTGTTGTCCCTTGGCATGTAGGTGCCCTCCTACTTGATTCTAATGCATCCACTTTTTGTTCTGTCATTGTGTTTTCATCTCCTTGCCTCTAAACTCTGCTTCCTGTCCCTGACCACCATTAATACCATGAGTCACTGATTTATTTGTAGGATTACATGGTATGATACCCAGATAACCAAAAGGAGTACATTGGGGTGAAGTGTAAGTAGCATGGGGAAATGCCTTAAGATCTCAAGGCATTTCCCCATGCTACTTACACTTCTCTTTACTGTCTCCAACTTATTGCTATGCTTCCTTAAATATGGCACCCTGAAAGGAACATAAACCTATAGATTTTGTTTGGTGTGGACAAAGTATACAATACTATCATTTTCCTAATATTCAAGGCTAGGTTTTGTTTTAAATCCAGCTTAAGATGGTATTAGTTGTCTTGGTTGCCATATCATAATCCAAATTCATCTGAACCTTGCTGTTCACTGGAGTAACCAGAACTTATTCAGACCAGATATTGTCTGGTCACACCTCTCTCATCCTGTATTGGAAAAGTTGTGATTTTTTTTTCCTGATATGTAATGAAGGAACTAATATTCATCCCTGCTAAAGTTCATTTTCTTATATTTAACCCATTGTTCTAGCCTGCCAATATTATATGTAATTTTCTTTCTTTTTCCAAAGTATGAGTTATTCTTTCTAGTTTTGTCTCATCTGGGAAATTGATGAGCATGACATCTGTTACTTGCAAATCTGATTTTAATACAAGTGATAAGCTGTTATTTTATAGGTATTCAAGTTTGTCTTATGTTAATCTAATAAGTGATGATATTTGCTTGTCAAAAATTTTGGAGAGTTCTAGTGGTATTATCAAGTAATTTACCTGTCCCTCCCAGATTTGTATTTTATGAAGATTGAACAAAGTGTCCATTTTTGCATTTATCTATGTCATTGGAAAATATATTAAAAGGCCTATGGTCAAGGACAAAAGAAAATGGGACATTATTGAGCTCCTTCTAAGCTGAAGTCAAACCATTAATTCCTACTCATTAGGTTCATCTAGTCATTATTTTCCAATTGTACCTAAATATGTTACCATCTTTCTTTGTGAAAACATTGTGAGGAAGGTAAAAAGACTATAATTATCATCCGCATTCCACAGATAAGGAAACAAAGATCTAGAGAAAATTATAAAATGTTAAAAGGTACCTTGGAAGTCATCTAGTCAACTTCATCACTCTATTTTGCAGATAAGAAAATAAAGGCTCAGTAGAGGTTAAGAGTCTCGGTCAGAGTTACATGGGTAGAAAGTGGCAAGACTGGGATTTGAAGCCAATTATTCTGATCCCCAATCCATATTGGTGCTTTTTCCATGTTGAATTTACCAGTGTTGAAGTGATGTTTAACATTTCAACAAGCATAATAAAATCCAATAATAAGGGAGAAAACAAAGGAAAAGTAGTACAACTCAATCACAATTGAGTCAGTGGTGCTAGCTTTGTTCAGCACGTGTCAGTGCAAAAATGTGTCATATTTCATCTCTTCTTTTGCATCATTCTTTTATAAAAAGAAAAGACATTGAAGACATTGCATTACTCTTTTCTGTTCCTTACCAAGTGATACACTAGAGGAAGAGCTTGAGATTAAATGTGTAAATTTTTCAGGGTGAGGAGGAGGCACAAAGGCTAGGTAGAATTTGCTCGAGTTTCTTCTCCTTGAATACAGTTATTATTTGTTCTTGCCTTGTCACTATTGAAGAAAACATTTATACTTTATGTAAAAAAATATCACTTCAAAATAACTTCAGTCCTTCCACCATGGAATTGCCTACTTTGGGAGGTAGTGAATTGCTTTTCACTGGATGGCTCCAAACAAAAAAGTCAGATGACCATCTGTCAGTAAATTGAAGAGAGAGAATGGTGCAATGAATAGGATACTGGACTAGAATCATGAAGACCTGGGTTCAAATCCTGGATCATATATTTACTATTCATGCAACCACAGATAGATAACTTAACCTCTTCTTGAATCTACTTCTTAATACAAGGGAGTTCATTCAACTCAGTGACTTATAAATTCATTTCTAGCTCCAGATCTATAATCTTTGGATTATTTTGGTGAACATTTAGCTTCCATTGTATACATATATTGGTTAAATTGAGAATGATTTGACAGATTAATTCATTCATTTGTTCTTATATTCATTCATTCATCTATCCATTTCTTTTTATTACTGCTTTTACCCTCTTTATTTTTGAAAGTGTTGGTCAGTTTTCTTTAACCTGAGAATCAGGCAACTGACCTCCCTTGCAACAATTAAATTCTGAGATTCGTTGATTAAAGTTAGGCATTGGTCTTGCCCTTTCACTCTCCAATATCATGATCTTGAACCATGTTTTCCACACCCTCTAATCACCCCTCCCAACAGCTCTTATACATTTTGCTGGTCCACATTATCATTCATGGAAATTATGTGCATGTGCCGTTTTCCTGCATGTGCTTTAAGGTGTGCTAATGTACCTTTCGGGCAACTACATGGCCCAGCTGATAGAGTGTTGGGCCTGAAGTCAGGAAGACTCACCTTCCAGAGTTCAAATTTTGCTTCACACACTTACTAAATATGTGACATTGGACATATCACTTAACTCTATTTGCCTCAGTTTCTTCATGAAAATGAGCTAGAGAAGGAAATGACAAATCATTTTGTTTCTTTGCCAAAAACAAACAGATGGGATCACAAAGAGTTTTACATGACAGAACAACATACCCTTGATAAGTATTTGGGGCTATGGACTTCTAATATCCGAGGAACCTAGAAAGTGGAAATAATGCAGCTGAATATAATTCCCTTTAATTCATGACCAACACAGTATAGAGCATAGTAAAATTAGAAAGCTCATCAAATTCAAGGCTAAGAGGAGCTAGATTCTGTTTCTTATTCTTCCACTGACTAGTCATGGTCCTTGACCATGTCACTTTTCTCTTTCTTTCTCTGGGCGTGGATCCATTCTATAAAATAAGGGGAATGGAATTGATGATATCAAAGGCAGTTTCTATGTGCTTTGTAGAACTAAGAATCCATGTCATTATGTATAATCCATGGAATATAATCATATCTAACTCCCCACCATGACACTGGAAAATCATCAGTGATTACTCCTTAAATTAGCATTAGAATTCTTGAGAGCAGGGTAAAAATGCACCTTAGGAAAAAAAAAAAATTTAGTCAAAGTTTAAAATGGTTAACTTCATGAAGTTCTACTTTAGAATCCTTTTTTAATGGAAAAAACAGGAAGAAATATATCACAACAACATAATCCTCTAGGCTTTTGTGGGCAACCTAAGATATAAAGGATTGTTCTTTCTAACAAAAGGAAATATAAGTCCTCTCACAGATATGAGGGGGAAATTTCATGCATTTAGAGGTGAGGTTACATGGATTTTCCCAAATGGACACTGGAGGAGATTATGCCAAGGGAAAATGAAGTGTCATGTCTCTAGACCCTGTAGGGAGTGTTTATCATCTCAGATGTTGATATGGACAAAAGTATTTGCTAAATGTGAGGTACAGAGTCACCATAGGCTTTGCCAAAGGGAATAAATGTGCTCAATAGTAGCAACTTAAACAAGCAACTGACAAGGTGCTGAGGGGGACAAAAATATTATTCATTCTTCTAATGAATATTATCATGATTTAACAGCCACAAAAATAGGGAGTTATTAAATTAATTTAAGGGTTACATTAACAGAGAAGACATGAAAAATATAGAGCTAGATGGGGCAGAATGATAGAGTCACAGATGTTAAAAATGTAAGCGGCCTTAGAAATCAACCGCATCCACGCCTTCATTCTAAAGAAGAGGAAATTAGGGGCGGCTAGGTGGCGCAGTGAGTTGAGCGCCGGCCCTGGAGTCAGAAGGACCTGAGTTCGGTTCTGGCCTCAGACACTTAACGCAGACAAACAAAAACCTAGCCGTGTGACCTTGGGCAAGTTACTTAAACCCAATTGCCCTCCAAAAAAAAAAAAGCAAAAAAAAAGAAGAGGAAATTAAAGTTCAAAGCAGTCAGTTGACTTTCTTAAATCCATGTAGGTAATGAAGATGATGATGATGATGATGAAGATAAATGACATGAATGTAACCCTTTTAGCTTTCCAAAGCACTTTGTGTACATTAACTGAAATATTGTAAGAAGCAGGGCCAGAATTTTAATTCAGTTTTGTTGAGAGCAGCCAATGCCCTTTCCAGTACTATACACAGACACAGTAATTTACATAGGAGTAAACTGTACTACTACCTTCCTAAATTCTCTCATCTGCTAACTTCTCCCCACCCTTAAATTGCTTTGCATTTGTGATTTATATATTTAGCATTGACTTTTATACAGAAGGAGGAAGAGAGAGTGGGAGGGAGGGAGGGAGAGAGAGAGAGAGAGAGAATTGTTTTTTTCTAATAAAATGTAAACTCTTTAAGCTGTAGACTTTCATTTTTTTTTGTATCTCTAGTACCAAGCCCAATGCCTTGAGTGAAGTAGGTGCTTAATATATGCTTATTAATTGACAGACTGATTTATGTTGATCTGGTCAGAGAAACTGGTTATTAAAATTGAACCTGTTGTCATATGAGATAATGACCTTATATAGCAAAGTGAGCAATTTATTCCCATCTCAGAATAATGATAATTACTATCATTATCTTGAGGCATCAGGCCCAGTAATTCAAATGAATCTGACGTCACTACAAAATTTACTTAAGTGAATAAACTTGGAGAAATGTCTGCAGACCGGACTCAGTACAAAGGGGTTATGAAGATTAAAAGAAGATTATCAATGGAAAGTAGGCTCCAGAGACTTCACTACTCCTGGAGGAGTCTTTAAATTATTCTATTTGAAAGATTTTTTTCTTTAATATATCTTTTGAATTTTCCTAGGCTCCTTCCTCCTGGGAAAGCGATATTATAAATCCTTCTATAAGTTCATTCCCCAAAAGTGACTAAAAGCAATAGAGGTCTCACTTTCTGTCCTTGGAAATATTGAAATTTATTGAAGTATACTCTATGAAATATGGAACTTAACTCATTTTTCTCCTAAGTGCTAGCCAATTTCCCCCAACAGTTTTATTGAAATCTTTCTCCAATTTCCTGTTATCTCCTATTTGTAAAATGTGAAACTCTTGTATGCATTTTAATTTTCGTAGGTTTTTCTCTTTTGTTCCATGTGATTTCCTATGTCTTATCCAGTACTAAATCTTTTTTGATAATTACTAATTTATAGTATATTTTGAAATCAAGAAGAGCAAATCCAACTTCTTAAACATTTTTTCATTGCATATTTTCAATGTAAGTGTGGTTATGATTGTTTCTGATACTCTAATCATTTGGTGTTTCAATTGTAATGGAATTAAATCTAAAAATTAATTTTACAATCTAGGCTTCTGTGGCTTCCTGACTAAGACCAACCATCTTCTGCCTGTTTGATAGGCTTCTCAAGTGGCCAGTGGTTCAACAAGATTATGACCATACCACCTCAATTCACAACAATGCAATGGGTCACCAGCAGTTGAGTGCTATGCAAATAAATATCACTCTAAACATTCTAAACATATGTCTTTATCACTGGAAGTTATTGTTACTGTTTCTGTATTCATTTTCCAAAAGTTAAAAAAGTTAAAAAGTTAAAAGTTCCCCCCCCCCTTTTACCGTTCCTTTGATATTAAATCCCCAACTGGCAAAATCTCCAACTGTAACAACCCCTCCCCAACCTTCCTGTATGCTCTCCATTTCTCTCAGCATACCATTTCAGATGTGCTCTATGTGTTCATTCCATTGTGCTCTATGAATTGCCAAATCCATAATTAACAAATTTTATTCATTTTAAATATTTCCTTTTCTTACTCTTTTCATCTTCTGGAATTCATCTGTCTGGCTCTCTCCTGAGCACACTTCATCCCTGGCCAAGTTTCTTTTTCTTTTTTTTTCTTTTTTTTAGCACCTAATGATTCTCTCATTCATAACATTCTCCTCAACTCATTTGATGTGGTGGGGAAACCAGAATACTTTTTACTCAACATTTTTATTTCCAGTCTCTCTCTCTCTCATCAATCATCCATGTTCACAACCTTAGTTTCATAGAACTCTTCTCTTCTCTCTCCCTTCCAAAAAATATCCTATCCATTGTCAAAACTTATCATTTTTTTTCTGTTCATATCACTTCATTGACTCACACAGACACAACCCTTGTTTAGGTACTCATTTTATCTTTCCTTGACTGTTGGAATGCCATTTAAATTTATCTCCCCACCTCATGTCTCTCTATTCTAATCCATTCCCAATCATATGTAAAAGGAATTTTCCTAAAGTATAGAATCAGTCAGGTTACCTTCCCACTCAATATATCCATTGGCTCCCTATTATCTTCAGGATAATCAACTTTTATTTTACTCATCTCCATACACTCTAAAATCTACTCATACTATGCCAGGGGTGGGGAAAATGTGGTTCCTCAACTGTGGCCCTCTAGGTCCTCAACTGTGGCCCTTTAACTGAATCCAAACTTTGCAGAACAAATCCACTTAATAAAAGGACATTTTCATATATACATATATATGTATGTGTGTATATGTATGTATATATGTGTATGTGTGTATATACACACATTATTTTTAGTTCTTTAAATACAATTTTCTTTTGTTTCTATCTTTTTTCTTGTTTTTACCCCGGCTGGTCGCCATACTTGGATTTGTTTTTCTCCCAAATTCTAGCTCTTTAGAATACATTGCTTTGTTTAAGACTCTAGCATCAACTCTTCTTGGAGGCTTTTCTTGCCCCTCCCCCTCCAGTTTCTAGTACCTCATGCTTAAAGTTTATTTTCCACATACTTGGTATTTATCATGAATAGCAGAATATATAAATATTCAATTCCCCCTTTTAATGTTAGTTTCCCAAGAAAAGCAATTGTTTTTGCCTTTTTTTCATATCCCCAACATTTTACTTGGTGCACATATGTGCTTAATAAATGTTGATTGACTGATTTGAATCATCAGCTTAAATAACTGCTTGTGTGGGGTGATACACATGATATTTCTATTTGGGTAGAGTTTGGACATATTTCCTGTGGCAATCCTTGCACCTCTGAGATTCTTGTTTCCTGTGATCTTCATACAAATGCTGACTGGGACATTCTCCTCACCTTATAGTATTAACAGAGTTAATTAAAAGATTGATAGGGTATGCAACTTGACCAGAGTAAGAAAGATATCAAAGGTAGAACTTGACCTCAACTCTTCCTGCCTATGAGGACACCTCTCTAGCCATAATGCCATGTTGATCCATATTAGATGTATATTCATGCTAATGTGTCTATGTGAGTAGATTGCTATCCTGCATGCCCATTACTTTTTGTCTGTGATTTCACAACTCACCATAATTGCTGGAAGAGGACGTTGCTCCTGCCAAACACAATATCCATAGGAATTATAATCATAATTTCTGACAGAGCAGCAGAATATCACTTCCCCCCTCCTCAAAGGGTTTCCTGACTCATCCTCAGTCAAGAGGGTCCCCAGTTTCAAGGAAAATGAGTTTCTGTATTAGTGTTAAAACCTACCTTCCCCATCCCACAGGGGAACAATCATGAAAGGAGTAATATATATCAAATTTTGGAATTTAAGAACTCAATAACTTTTATGGCCACATCAGCTAGATGTGTTGCAAAGCTAGTTGGCAATTTGACACCCACCTTTCTGCACCAACTGGGGCCAGCCTCAAGCAAAATTATTAAGTACATTTTCCTCCAATGTCCCCTCCTATCCCTATCCTAATATTCCATCCCCCCATCTGTATACATGTATACATGCATACATACATGCATACATACATACATACATACATCAGGGTTTGAACCTTTGTATTGCTGTGGGCTATGTTCACTCATGGTATCTTGATACAAACATTGACCCTTTAGTTCACCCTCTTAGAAATTTCAATAATATGAGCACTCAAGAAACTGAGGCAATTCTAACACAATAAAGTCAAAGTCCCAGATCATCTACTCTTTCCTTATGTTGTCATTTCTAAGTATTCTATTGCAATTGCATTCTTAAAGTTAGAAAAGACCTGCTAATTGATCAATGAAACTTTACCTCTCTGATTATTACTCATTAACTCTCAACTTTTCCTTCTGGTTGCTTTCTTCCTTCTAGTTTCTTTTTTACCTTTAGGGTCACTATACTTTCTTGGTCATTGCTTATGATAGGCTTCATTTATCTAGGGCTCTAAGAATTTTGAAGAGCTTTCCTCCTGTTAAACCCACTTGTATGGGGCAGGTATAGAGGTATCATGGCACCTTTTTGCAAATGAGGAGTCTGGGCCTCTTGCATTATGAGATGACTTACCCATGTTCCAACAGCTACTGTGTATGTTGTAGAAAACAGAACTGAACTTGGTGTCAGATGACCTGACCTTGTGTCCCCTTTGAAAAGGTACTTGGATTCTCAGGGCCTCAGTTTCCTCACCTGCAAAATAAGAAGTTTACAATACATTACCTCTAAGGAACTTTCTGTCTCCACATCTATGATCTTGTGAACAAATACCAATAAAACCCCCAAAAAACAGAGTAGATTTTTGTGTCCCCTGAATAAATATTTATAAAGTATTAGCACTGTGCCCACAACATTGGGGGCACTTAATAAAAGCTTGTCTCCTTCATATCTTTCCTTCATAGTGTTCCTATATTCTTTGTCATAAGGAGAACAGTTTTTATATTTTGGTGGGGGGCAGGGACAAGAAGAACAGTAATTCCATTGTTTTGGAAAGACCAATGGTGAGAAAAAAAAAAAAAAACTTCTACTAATGCAGACTGAAGATAAGCACCTGTTGGGTACCATATAATCTTCAAGATTTTCCTGGGACATTGAATGTTTAAGTGACTTGCCTAAGGTCATATGACTGCTATATGTCAGAACAGGCCCTTTAACTGAGGTCTTCCTAAATCAATAATGATTTTCTTGACTGTCAATAAGAAGGCTTTTCATAATGACACTTTACAAAGACTGAATGGGAAAAAGTCCAACTAGAGGGAGAAACATCCCTCCTTCCTCCAGTCCTAAACTTAGGTTTTATGCCATCTTATATGATTCAGCCACTTTTGCCAAAGATTAAATTTGTAGCCAATGTAGGAGAGATGTTCCCCAGCCTCAGATGCAGGGCCACCTCCATAGTGAAATCACTGCAGGGGTTTTCAGAGGTTAACACTGTCATTCTGGCCTAGTAACAACGGAGGGAATAGCTTCAGTTTCATTGTGTATATCATTCACCTGTTCCATCTCTTTTTCAATACAAAATAGGAAGTTGACAAAGTGAAGGCCATATACTATCCTCATCTTGCATGCAGTCTTTTCACTGAGGTCAGTTAATCCTTCTGACGTCAGTCACTGCTCCGTGCACAGAATAGACCACTTGGAATCTATGTGAATTGATTATTCTTCAGCTCTGCATCCTCACAACTCCCAAAGCCTCATTTTTTTTTTTTTACTGCAGGTGTTTCTTTTTTTCCTCTCCTTTCTATTTAGAAGAAATTTCATGTCTTCCTTCAGAAGCAGGTTTTAAACTGCAGTCTAAAGTACCAACACTGGGATATTAAGACAACCATTTCCTTCTAACAATTGAGATCTTAGCAATAAACTGCATCTCACTCTCAGAATAAGAATGAATAAAGCACTTGATGCCAATTCAGAAAAGAGGAGGCATTGCCATCAGCTTAAAGAAACCTTTCTTAAGGAAATGTGAATAATTCAATAACATAATATGGACTTTGTAGTAGTATCCGTCATTTACAATGTGCTATGAATTGTAGCCTGCATAAGGGTACTTTAAAATATGAAGCCCTTGATTCATCCATTTGAGATTTTAAAATTGCCAGGAGAGGGGGGCAGAGCCAAGATGGCGGAGTAGAAACAGCTCCTCCAAGCCTCTCTGCCCCAGATTCCCCCCAAACTATGTAAAAGGGGACTCTGAACAACTTCTGGAGCCCCAGCACCCACAGAACGACACAGAGAAGCTAACCTCCTGCTGAGGGCAGCCCAGCAGCCCTGCAGGAAGGACCAGTACAGAGGTCTGGGACCTGGCAGCACGTAGAGCCCAGGAGCTGAGCTGAGCCCAGGTCCATGTGAGCTGAGGTTTTAGCCCCAGGGCGGCAGGGCCAGCAGCTGGCTGGAGGAACCCCAGAACACCAGGACCTGTGGCGACTCCAGAATTATCAACATAGACATGCCTAGGACAAAGTAAAAGGTTATTGTCCTATGGACTTTGGGACCTGTATTTGGGGAATGTGTCAGCTCCCTCCCCTTGGGGCTAGAAGCCTCTGAGGAGAAACGCCATTTTGTAGTTTTCAGAGGCAGATCCGGCTCCCAGCCTACAAATCGTGGGGAGATCCAGCGATCAGTCTTGGGGGGTAATCGCTCTTGCTTTAACCTCCCTGGATCTGGATTGTGATCTAGGGTGGAAGTCTTGGGTGGGTTTACAGCTTGCCAGAAACGGAAGTTGCCCCCCACACGTTCGGGACGAAAATTCCTCTATCTGGCCTTAAAGCCATAGTGTGGCAACAAGCCCAAAAGTCAAGCAATTAAGTGGCAACATGCCAAGGCAAAGGAAACAGAAAAATGCAACCCTAGACTCCTATTTTGGGGGCATAGAGCGGGAAAAGGACTGTGAGGTCAGAAGTCCTGCTCCAAAAGCCCCAGGGGAAAACATGAGTGGGTTGCAGGCCATAGAGGACCTTAAGAAGGACTTTAAAAATCAAATAAGAGAAGTGGAGGAAAAATTAGAAAGAGAAATGAGAAGGATGCAGGAAAAGTATGAAATGAGGGTCAACAGCCTGACTGAGGAAAACAACACCTTAAAAAATAGACTAACTCAAATGGCAAAGGAGGCCCAAAAGGGCAATGAGGAGAAGAATGCCTTAAAAAGTCGAATTTGCCAGAGGGAAAAAGAATCTCTAAAGCTCACTGAGGAGATTCATTCCTTCAGAGTTAGACTGGAGCAAATGGAAGCTAGTGACTTTATGAGAAATCAAGATGCTGTTAAGCAGATCCAAACAAATGAAAGATTAGAAGGCAATGTGAAATATCTCATGGGAAAAACCACTGACCTGGAGAATAGATCCAGGAGAGACAATTTAAAAATTATTGGACTACCTGAAAGCCATGAACAAGGAAAGAACCTAGAAATCACCCTTTAAGAAATTCTCAAGGAAAACTGCCCCGATGTTTTAGATCCAGAGGGCAAAATAGAGGTTGAAAGAATCCATAGATCACCTCCTGAAAAAGATCCCAAAAAGAAAACTCCCAGAAATATTATAGCCAGGTTCCAGAATCCCCAGATCAAGGAGAAAATACTACAAGCAGCCAGGAAGAAACAATTTCAATATTGTGGAAACACAATCAGAATAGCCCAGGACCTGGTAGCTTCTACACTGAGGGATCGAAGGGCATGGAATATGATATTCCAGAGGGCAAAAGAACTGGGAATGAACCCAAGGGTCACCTACCCAGCAAAACTGAGTATTTTGTTTCAGGGGAAAATATGGTCATTCAGTGGAATAGAGGACTTTCAAGCATTCTTGAGGAAAAAACCAGAATTGAATAGAAAATTTGACATCCAGACACAAGAAGGAAGAGATGCCTGAGAAGGTAATCAGGGAAAAGAAATCAAAAGGAACTTATCAAAGTTGAACTATTTACATTCCTATATGGAAAAGCAACAACTGTGACTGATGATATCTTTCTCACTATGAAAATAATGGAAGAAGGGGGTGTGGTCATATGAATACATATGTGAATGTGTGTGTATATGGTTACAGTTATATATGGATAGAGGGCATAGGTTGAATTTGTTGGGAAGGGAGAATACTCAAGGGATGAAATTATGAGGTGAGAGAGGAAAGTGGCAAGAGGAGATGGGGAGAGACAGGGTAGTGTAAACTATCCCATGCAGAAGAAGCAAGGGGAAATGGTTGCAAAAGAGGGGGAGAATAAGGAAGGCTAAAAAGGCAAAACCACATTCACATTGAATTTGGTTCAGGGAGAAAATGACATACATACTAAATGGGATATCTCAACCTGCAGCAGGATAGGGGGAAGGGGGATGAGAGGAGGGATGATGGATGGGAGGGCATCCTTGGGGTGAGGGGAGGTTGGAAGTCCCCACTATAGAAGAGGGACAGGATCATGTAGGGAATGGACCAGTGGGGGGTGGTGAGTGGGAGGGAATTATAAGCAGCCTTGTACAATATATCTACTATGATAATGTTTTGCATAGCTAGACATGTACAACATATACTGAATTACTTATCTCCCCAGAGGGAATGGGTGACAAGGGAGGAAGGAAATGGATCTGAAATTCGAGGTCGTAACATTAAATGTTTCAAATATATATAAATACTATTATTAATACTCTTTTGCTTGTAATTGGGAGACAAGATGTGCAGGCATTGGGACGCAAAGATTCACCTTCCTCTAATGGAAAAGTCGATGGGGGTATGGGAGAAGGTACGGGAGAGAGCAGATTGGAGGAAACGATGTCTTGTGGGACTACTATTCTGGGAGGTTGGGTAGGAGAATAATGGGGGGAAAATGATTGTAACTCAAAATCTGGCAGAAATGAATGATGTAAAACAGAAGTTAATAAAGCATTTGTTTAAAAAAAAAGAAAAAAATTGCCAGGAAATTTACAAATGATTTACTCCAACTCTCATGTTATAGATGTGAATTTGGAGATTCAAGGAAAAATAGTGACTTGATCAAGGTTAACCTAGGTATAAAGGAACAGAACTAAAAACCAAACCCAGATTTTCTGATACTAAATCTAATCAAGCAATCAAGTAAGCAAGCACTTATTAAATCCTTAATGTGTGCCAGAACCTGTGCTGAGACCAGGGTGCATATAGAGACTTTCCACACTTCAAGATAGCACTTATTATCTACTTATTTCCCCATGGTCAAGAACAAAATATATTTCTTGGTTATTATTGAGAAAGGATTGGTATTTTAAGGACCCTGTTGATGAGATGATATGCATAACACTTAGCATTTAACCCACAATCCAATTTTATGTAGGAACAAAATTATTTTTAGACACTTAAGTCCCACCATCCCTCCTCTATATTCCAGTTTATGAGAAAGAATAGTAGCTTTTTTCTGAACCCTTCTGACTTGGGCATTCAGGATAGCTGATCTTGCTATCCTCACCCTGACTCTATACTGTGACTAACTTCTCATGCTGTTTACTGCATCTCTTTCCTTACAGATCCCAATTACTTTGTTTCAGACAACAGCTTAGTAACCTGACCCTATTATGATTAACCCCACCACAGGGGCTAAATAGGAAGGTCCCAAGCCCCTGCCAATTTTCCCTAATCCACAGGCCACTCCAATTAGAGCTAGCTTTTCTAAGTGTGTCTCACTTGTTAGAAGGGGCTCAATAAATTATCTTATTGTTTTGTGGGCCTTAGAGGGTGCTACTGGTGATGGCAAGGAGTGTGACTCATCCTGCTGTATGAATGAAAATGTAACTTTAAAGAAAATAAATAACAGAACTGAGAGGGCATTAAGTGAGGAAATGAGGCATGGATACGTGAGGCACAGGTTATCCTACTGCATGTAAGTGGATATCACCCAATTACCTGGGAAGCAGGACTTAAGAATGCTTCAAAAGCATGATTTTTAGAATGAGCTGCAAAGTATACAGTCATAAAGGACTGAAATTTCTGAGTTGTAGTTCTTAATACGCAATTCACCAGCAAAGACATATGTGTGTATATATATATATACATATATATAATTCCATAATCATATTCTGCAAAATTGAATATAATTCTAATTATGAAATATATTTGCATAATATTTTATTG
Organism: Gymnobelideus leadbeateri; assembly: GCA_011680675.1. NCBI lineage: Eukaryota > Metazoa > Chordata > Mammalia > Diprotodontia > Petauridae > Gymnobelideus > Gymnobelideus leadbeateri. The sequence goes on from WOXC01003058.1 coordinate 122,148, forward strand.
TTCTTGGGGTGGCTAGGTGGCGCAGTGAGTAGAGCGTCGGCCCTGGAGTCAGAGGGACCTGAGTTCGGATCCGGCCTCAGACACTTACCGTACACACAAACAAAAAACCTAGCCGTGTGACCTTGGGCAAGTTACTTAACCCCAACTGCCCTATAAAGAGCAAAAAAAAAATTATAGTTCTCAAAGGATCATTGATGCATTGTCTTATTTAAGTTGCACATAAGTACTTTTTTGTGTAGGTAGACCAAATATAACCATACTGAGCTAATTACTGAGTCTAATACCTGTAATCTGAGTTAGTACAAAGTGAGCTATATAGTGTAGTGGATAGAGTGCCAGCCCTAGCATCAGGAAGAACTGAGCTCAAATTTGGCCTTTGACATTTCCTTGTTGTGTGGCCCTGGGCAAGTCATTTAACCCCTTTTGCCTCAGTTTCCTCATCCATAAAATGAGTTAGAGAAGTAAATGGCAAACTACTCCAGCATTTTTGCCAAGAAAACCCCAAATGGGGTCACGAAGAATTAGACATGACTGAAAAATGACTAAAGAAGAGTTAGGATAAGGTGCTAGTATGTCAAAGATTGAACTTATAGAGTGCCAGCCTGATGTCAGGAAGACTCATATTTATGAGTTCAAATCTGGCCTCAGTCACTTACTAGCTATGTAACCCTGGACAAGTCACTTAACCCTGTTTGCCTCAGATCTTCTATAAAATGAAATAAAGAAGGAATGGTAAACTACTCCTGTCTCTTTTCCAAGATAATCCCAAATCAGATCATGAAAGGTTAGACTGGACTGAACAACAAAAAGTGAATATAAGACAGTTAAATGGTTCAGCACTAGAATGATGGACAGCACCATATCACCATTATGCCTAACTTACCCCCTCTCTCCCCAAGGTGTGTGTGTTGGGGGGGGGGGCGGTAATGGGGAAGAAGAAAAATTGTCAACAAGAAGATCAGATTTCATTAGGCTGGCCCTTTTACTCTTTCATTCATTCATTCATCTATCTATTCATTAATTCATCCATTCATTCATTTATTGTTTTGATATTCTGGTGTTTTCATGGATTTCCTAAGAAGTTTTCCAGAGATGGGAACATATTCAAGTCTTTTCTACAGTGTTTTTAATCAACAAGCTATAGGTTAGAAGCCAGGGCATGTTTCCTGATTCCAGTCTAGAACACTGTGACAATACTTAGAACTATACATAGATAGCAAAGGGTTAGTGATCAAGAGGAACTCATGAAGTGAATGTCTTTTAATGACACCTTTAGTTTCATTTTGATGTCAGTCCCCTACCTCCAAAGGCATGTTTTGTCAGCTCAATTATAATAATATTACTTATCGGTGGCCATGTAGATAAGTTATAGGACTTGATATAGTTGTAGACTGCCCATTGTTTTAGAACCTCTTGCCTCCAGGATTCTCCCTATTACTGTCAATAGCCTATGGACCTCTAACTTTGAGTTTCACAATTTTAGGCAATGATTTTTAGAATAAATCACCTAGAAGTGTAAGAGTACTGCTTACAGGGTAAATAGAAGCTTTGTAGTCCCAGTGATTAAATCACTTTGGTCACCTTTCCAAACCATCACAGAGTACCCTAAGGCAGCTCCTTAAGCCTTTTAACTTTAATGGTTTCTGGCACCCAAATTCAAGTGTTAACTCTGACAGTGTCCCAAGGGCAACCACATTGCCAAGATGATTTGAGGTCCATAAACCCAGACCAGCCCCAAGGTTCCAAAATTATATAATATGCTAATTTATTGAGCCTTCTCTCTACTGAGCCCTAATGGAAGGATCTAGATATTCAACTAGAGTCTGAAATATGGTAATTGTTTTCTATAAGGAAACATGTATAGTAAAGAGGCTGAGGAGATAGTCAGAGGAGAAGTCTTCTAGGTTGAAAAAAGTAACATCAATCACAAAAGTGTAAGAAGCATAATAAATGAGTAGAAAAGAATAGTTGAATAGAATACAGTAGAAATAGAATATAATAGGGTAGGAAAGGCAGAATAAAGCTGAGTAGTGCTCATTATGACAATTTGATACAGCATAAAATAAGATAGACACAGACATTATTTTGGAGCTGTGTATTACATATCCAACTACATTTTATATTATTTTGATTTATGAGAAAAGTGAATATATTTTTCATACATCAATACTACCAATGGGCATTTAAACAAAATAAAATAAAAGGCTGACACGAAGCTCAAATAAATAAAAAAACATTTGTAGCAGTAATCTTTTTAATATCAAGCCTATAAAGGAAATGAGTGTCTATTTACTGAATGATTAAAAAAATATGTCATATAAACACAATGAACTATTGTGCCATAATATGTGATTTCAGAGAAATATGGAAGGATCTGTATGAACTGATGCAGAATGAAATATACAAAATCAAGAGAACTACATATAAATATATATGAAGAGAGGAAAAAGAGAACCAGATGGACAGGCTAGAATTGTATAAAGATATCATTAAAGACAAAGTAAATTCTGAGCAAAATAAAAATGAATGGGGGTCCTATAAGACAGGTAATGAATCTACTTTCGCCTCCACTGACTCCTGTGGCAGAGAAGGAGGGGATTGCAAGGTCATAATATTGTATACATTGTCAGGTATACTCGCTGAAATGAATGTTTTTGAATGAATTAAAAATAATTAATGATTGAAGAAACATTTATTAAGCATTTACTGTGTGTCAAATGTATTTAACATTGTAGATATAAATGGGGGAGGAAGCAAGGTAGCTTTTGTTATTTTTAAATGTATTTTATTTATTTCATTAGACATTTCCCAAGTACATGTAAAAAAAGCTAACAATTTTTTTTAAATTCTGCATTTCAAATTCTGTTTCTCCCCTCCCTCCCACTCATCCCCCTCCAAGAAAAGGCAAGCAATATGATTTTGATTATACATGTAAAGTAATGCAAAACATACATCCATATTAGCTATGCTGCAAACACAGAAAAAAAAGAAACATAAAGTTTAAAATATAAACCTCAATCTGCATTCAGAATTTATCAGTTCTCTCTGGAAGTAGTAGGTCCTTTGGAATTATCTTGGATCATTGTCTTGATCAGAGTATGCCTGTTATTTCTTACAGCACAATAGTATTTCATCACAATCATATACCACAACTTGTTTAGCCATTCCACAACTGATGTCCCTGTTGTCTTGGAGTTCATATCCTAACACACACACACACACACACACACACACACACACACACACACACACACACACACTAAACCACAGGGTGGAGGAAAAGATCTGTAAGTGCTAAAGATTTAGTGGTAAGGCAGATGTGATTCCCAGGGGTCTTTAGGTTACATCAGTAAGTCAGAGGACAATGTTTTCAGGGAGTACTAAAAGGCAGAATGATCAAGACCTAATCCATGACAGGATAGTTAATAAACCCTAATGATCATCCAAATCACCAGAACTAGAATCTGTGATATTCCTTTCATCCAAGCCATGTGAGCAGTTAAGCAACCTAGGAAGAGGGTAAAAAGAGGGTAAAAATATGTAAAAAGAGAAGACCAGGGCAGAAAATACCTCCAACCCTGCCAACCAGCTATCTCATAGGGTTTTAGGTTGATTGGGTAATAGAGGAAAGATAGAGGGGGGGAAATCATCAGCAGTACCTACCCATTCCTGATTGACCACTTCCTAATTTCCAAGTCAAGTATACATGAAATTGCTGAGTTCCCAGCTCTGTGCTATATGCTTTGAAAAGGGAGAATTAAATGTTAAGGCAGGGAAGAAATAAATTAATGGAGGGTAAAGACCAAAGTCATCCACAAAATGCATTTAAAAACAAAAACCTTACATTTTTACTCCTGAAGAGAATTTATATGTATGAGCACCTCACTGGAACACCACAATCTCTGTGGAATCAAAGGCATTTTTAACCCAACAGTAATAAAGACATGTCTGTTACAAAGGTAAAGACAAGCAACATTTTAATTTCAGTGATGACTTACACATAAAAACAGAATAATCAATCATGCTATCATAGGATCATAGGGTCATAGGTTTAGATATGGGAAGAGACCATCGAGGCCATCTAGCAAAATTCATTCTTTAGCAGATGAGGAAACAGTCTCAGAAACATTTGGTCACTTTCCTAGGAACACACAGATAGTTTCAGAGGTCAGACCTCAGGTCTTCTGAGTTCTGTGTCTAGTGCGCTTTCTACTAGGTAAGCTATTGAATGGAGTTTGATTTTATAATGGATTTACCATTTTGAAAAGAAAGCATCAGTAATACCATGATAGTAGATAATTCCCAGGGATATATAATCTGATCATCTACATTACCTTCTATTAGGACTAGGAAGTTCCCAAACTGTATAAATAAAAAGTGTTTCCATTTTATCTCCATTTCCATTACTAGTAAGAAGATATAAAAAAATCTGACCTTTTCTTCATGTTTTTCCTACTTCCCAGATTGAACAGAATCAACTGTAATATTTCAAATATCTAAACACAACATATTCATGTAATAAAAATAATAGTTCATTTCTGTGCAGCACCTAGGACATGTCTGTACACAGAGGCTCCCAGAAAATGTACCTATACTCAACCCTCCCTGTAACTTTGTGTCTACTAAAAACCATGATTTATGAGCTCAGATTCATAAAATATTTACTTTTATCCGTCTGCCAGAGAATTAATTATTTTAAAACAAAAGACTTTTAATAAAATGGCATAGCAAAAGGAGTGACAAGAAAAAATACCACTGTGTGCCTTAGGGTCATAGCATTCCTCACAATTTATAAGGAAGAACACATATGCTGAAAGCATGTGTGCCCAATAAATGTGTAAAGAATACTTATGTACAAAAAATGTGTGAAAAAGTCACAGACTAGACATTCATGGGCAAGCATGTGGAAGACACACATGTAGGGACACATTTGCCTATGGTTTATAAATGGATAGAGCTACTCATTACTAAGAAACTCCAGAGCTTCTGTTCTCTCTCCCAGTTATCATATTTCCATTCTCCTTTGTGTTTTCTCTGCTACGTATCCCTATTGGTCTCGTGAAGGTCAACCATACCTCATTATAGCCACCTACTTTTTTCACCTCCCATTTGCTAAGGCATAGTAGTTTAAAAAAATATGACAAGGACAGACTGATGTTCTGTTTGGTCTAATTCCTTTTTAGCAAAGGCTATGAGCCACCAGAACTAGCTTAGAAGCCAACAAAAGCCAGCAGAATGCCTCAAATTGATTCTATTAATTTTATTGTCTCTATTGTACTTATTTAAAGTATATGCACCTAGATTGGGATTGATGTTAAGAAATTGTCTGTAAACCTCCCATTTATATCCTCAGTTGTAACCATGTATCCCCAAAGCACATTTAAGGGACTATTCTGCTACAACATTCACTAGAGCTTCATGGTAGGATAGGATACTAAGGTTTACTTTACTTTCCAAATTCACCTTTGATTGGCAAGCAATTGAAACAAATAACAAAAAATAAAGCTAAATAAGGTGGGTAAGTTCTATATCCTTGTCTTTGAGATATCTATGTCATATATACGTGTGTGTGTGTGTGTGTGTATACCTACTGTTTTGTTGCCAGACTAAAAGCACACTGCTATCTTTAATTAGATCAATTTTACAAAAGAGGGAACTAAGAATCAGAAAAAAATAATTAGGTCCTCCAAGTTCTCACACCTATACATAACAGCGCAAGATCATTGTGCAAGGAAATTCCTTCTAAGCCCAGTATACTTCTACTATATGCTGATACCTTTCCCATTAAACCACATCATCTATAAAGCTAAGGCTTTTCACTGAACTGACTAGTGAATCCAACTGAGATCAATTAAAATCATGTATATTTCTCTTGGAAAACTATGGGGTGGAGTGGATAGAGTACCAGGTGTGGAGTCAGGAAGCCTGGAGATCAAATTCAGCCTCAGATACTTATTAGCTGTGTGATCCTAGACAAGTCACAACCTTTTTAGCCTCAGTTTCTTTAATTGTAAAATGAGCTGTAGGAGGAAATAGCAAATCTCTCCAGTATCTTTGCCAAGAAAACTCCAAATGGAGTAATGAAGAGTACGACTCAATGGAAGAGCAAAAAATACTTCTCATGAAAGATATTTCTTTTGACAGCTGAAGTATTATATTATGCCTTTCCAGCACCCCCTCATGGTGTAACCACTCCCAAGTCTCATAATGAAAGGTTGGGCCCCCCAGATGGGACAACTGCTACCATAAGTCCTAGTCCAGGGGAAAGGAACCTGAGGCCTTGAGGCTCCATGTCGCCCTCTAGGTCCTCAAGTGAGGCCCTTTGACTGAATCCAAACTTCACAGGAAAAAAAAAATTCCTTTAATGAAAGGATTTCTTCTGTAAAACTTGGACTCAGTCAAATGGCCACACCCAAGGACCCAGAACCTAGGGGGTAACCCTGTGCATGGATATTTGTAACAATATAACTCATAAGTACTCATCACTGTCCTTACCTTTAACCATCAGATTTAATTACCTGTTATCAAAGGAATTTACTATAAAGGAATTATCAAGAATGGTCATTACAAAACATTCTCCCCAAAAGTCTGGAGCACTCTCTCCCAAAATTAAACATAGTGTACACAGAAAAGGTAGATTCAAAATTAGAGTGCCATAGCAATGATGCTCATGTAGAGAAAACAAAGAACATTAGTCATAAAATAATCCTTAGTACATGAAGCATAGAAGAGTGTAAGAGGAAAGATTCAAATGTGGAACATGAAATGGCATAGCAGAAAGATTCAATTTATGCTTTGTTTTGTTGTTGTTTTTGGAGGGGTGGGCAGGGCAATTGGGGTTAAGTGACTCGCCCAAGGTCACACAGTAAGGGTAAAGTGTCTGAGGTCAGATTTGAACTCAGGTCCTCCTGACTCCAGGGCTGATGATCTATTCACTGAGCCACCTAGCCACCCAACAGAAAGATTCAATTTAATAACTCAATTTAATAAACATTTGTTGATCATCTAATATGTGTGAGGCACTGTGCTAAACACATTATAATAAACAAGAAAAAGACAGCCCTTGAGCTTACTATCTAATGGATCAATGTAAAGGTCATTTCAATCAGTCACCTCTTTCTTTTATATATATATATATATATATATATACACACACATATATACATATATAAACATATATATATATTTACATGTATATATATATATTTGAAACATTTAATTTTTAGACCTCGAATTTCAGATCCACTCCCTTCCTCTCTTGTCACCCATTCCCTCTGGGAAGATAAGTAATTCAGTATATGTTGTACATGTCTAGCTATGCAAAACTTTACCATAGTAGATATATTGTACAAGGCTGCTTATAATTCCCTCCCACCCATACCACCCCCCACCTGGTCCATTCCCTACATGATCCTGTCCCTCTTCTATAGTGGGTACTTCCAACCTCCCCTCCCCCCAAGGATGCCCTCCCATCCATCATCCCTCCTCTCATCCCCCTTCCCCCTATTCTGCTGCAGGTTAAGATATCCCATTTAGTATGTATGTCATTCTTTCCCTGAACCAAATTCAATGAGAATGTGGTTTTGCCTTTTTGTCTTCCTATTCTTCCCCTCCCTTGCAGCCACTTCCCCTTGCTTCTTCTACATGAGATAGTTTACCCTACCCTGTCTCTCCCCATCTCCTCTTGCCACTTTCCTCTCTCATCTCATAATTTCACCCCTTGAGTATCCTCCCTTCCCAACAAATTCAACCTATGCCCTCTATCCATATATAACTGTAAACATAGGTACACACATTCACATATGTATTCATATGGCCATACACCCTTCTTCCATTATTTTCATACTGAGAAAGGTTTCATCAGTCACTGTTATTGTTTTTCCATATAGGAATGTAAATAGCTCAACTTTGATAGGTTCCTTTTGATTTCTTTTCCCTGATTACCTTCTCAGGCATCTCTTGCTTCTTGTGTCTGGATGTCAAATTTTCTATTCAACTCTGGTTTTTTTCCTCAAGAATGCTTGAAAGTCCTCTATTCCACTGAATGACCATATTTTCCCCTGAAACAAAATACTCAGTTTTGCTGGGTAGGTGACCCTTGGGTTCATTCCCAGCTCTTTTGCCCTCTGGAATATCATATTCCATGCCCTTCAATCCCTCAGTGTAGAAGCTGCCAGGTCCTCTGCTATTCTGATTGTGTTTCCACAATATTGAAATTGTTTCTTCCTGGCTGCTTATAGTATTTTCTCCTTGATCTGGGGATTCTGGAACCTGGCTATAATATTCCTGGGAGTTTTCTTCTGGGGATCTTTTTCAGGAGGTGATCTGTGGATTCTTTCAACCTCTATTTTGCCCTCTGGATCTAAAACATCAGGGCAATTTTCCTTGAGAATTTCTTGAAGGGTGATTTCTAGGTTCTTTGATCATGGCTTTCAGGTAGTCCAATAATTTTTAATTGTCTCTCCTGGATCTATTTTCCAGGTCAGTGGTTTTTCCCATGAGATATTTCACATTGCCTTCTATTCTTTCATTTGTTTGGATCTGCTTAACAGCATCTTGATTTCTCATAAAGTCATTAGCTTCCATTTGCTCCAGTCTAACTCTGAAGGAATGAATCTCCTCGGTGAGCTTTAGAGATTCTTTTTCCCTCTGGCAAATTCGGCTTTTTAAGGCATTCTTCTCCTCATTGCCCCTTTGGGCCTCCTTTGCCATTTGAGTTAGTTTATTTTTTAAGGTGTTGTTTTCCTCAGTCAGACTGTTGACCCTCATTTCATACTTTTCCTGCATCCTTCTCATTTCTCTTCCCAATTTTTCCTCCACTTCTCTTATTTGATTGTTAAAGTCCTTCTTAAGGTCCTCTATGGCCTGTAACCTGATCATATTTTCCTTTGTGGCATTTGGAGCAGGATTCCTGACCTCACCGTCCTCTGACTGTTCTATGCTTCGATCCTCTTTGCCCCAAAAATAACAGTCTAAGGTTGCATTTTTCTGTTTAATTTGTTTCCTTTGCCTTGGCATGTTTCCACTTAATTACTTGACTTTTGGGCTTGTTGCCACAGTATGGCTGGGCCTCTAGACAGGTGAACTTTCATCCCAAATGTGTGGGGGGACAACTTCCATTTCTGGCAAGCTGGAAACCCACCCACAACCTCCACCCCAGATCATAATCCAGATCCAGGGAGGTTAAAGCAAGAGCGATTACCCCCCAAGACTGCTTGATGGATCTCCCTACAGTTCACAGGCCAGGAGCTAGAGCTGCCTCTGAAAACTACAAAATGGCGTATCTCCTCAGCAGCTTCTAGCCCCCAGGGGAGGAAGCCGACACTTTCCCCAAGTACTGGTCCCAAAGTCCATAGGGCACTAACCTCTCACTTTGTCCTAGGCATGTCTATTTTGATAATTCTGGAATCACCACAGCTGCTGGTGTTCTGGGGTCCCTCCAGCTGGCTGCTGGCCTGGCCGCCCTGGGGCTAAAACCTTGACTCAGGTGGACCTGTGCTCCCACTGAGCACTGTGCTGCCTGCTCCCAGAGAGCTGTGCTGGTCCTTCCTGAAAGGTTGCTGGGCTGTCCTCAGTGTGAAGTTAGCTTCTCTGTGTTGTTCTGTGGGTGCTGGAGCTCCAGAAGTTGTTCAGAATCCCCTTTTACATAGTTTGGAGGTGTTCTGGGGGGAGAGTGGCTTGGATGAGCTGTTTCTACTCCACCATCTTGGCTCTGCCACCCAGTCACCTCTTTCTAAAAAATGAAGACACTAATATTGAAAGAAAGGGATGTGATTGGCCCAAGGTTGCATTCCTCCTGTTAGTGGCAGAACTGACATCAAAATTCAGATAGTCAGAGTTGTAAGCTGCTGCTCTTTCCATCATTTCACAGTTGTCCTTCCAATAGTATATATATATATATATATATATATATATATATATATATATATATGTGTGTGTGTGTGTGTGTGTGTGTGTGTGTATACATATATATTTGCCATATACTATTGAAATGAGAGAGTGTATTAGCAGTTTCCAGGGGGTCAATAAGATTACAACTACAGCTCATTCTCCTACATCATCACTGTTTAATTATTTTTTTGTTTTTGTATTAAAATAAGCATTATTTTATTTAAAATAAATCCTCCAGCATGAAATGGAAAGAGTTCACAGTCTTTGCTTGGAAGAATGCTGTGTAAACAATATACTTGTCAAATGCATCTGTGCAGCTCAGAAACAGTTCCTTATTGGAAAGGATATTTCCACACTGGTGGCTGAAAGCACTCTTTTTGTCTCAAAATTCGCTCTCTCCTTATATGAATACAAGTCATTCCCCAATTGAGAAATGGTCAAAGGATATGAATAGGAAGTTTTCAGAGAAAGAAATTAAAGATATCTATAAGCATATGAAGAAATGCTCTAAATCACTATTAATTAGAGAAATGCAAATCAAAACAACTCTGAGATACCACATCTCTCCAGTCAGATTGGCTAAGATGACAAAACAAGAAAGTGACAAATGCTGGAGAGGATGTGGGCAAATTGGAACGCTAATACATTGCTGGTGGAGTTGTGAACTTATCCAACCATTCTGGAGAGCAATCTGGAATTATGCCCAAAGGATTATAAATAATTTCATACCCTTTGACCCAGCCATACCACTTAGGGTTATATCCCAAAGAGATCATAGTAGTGGGAGGAAGAACCATATGTACAAAAATATTTTTAGCAGCCCTTTTTGTGGTTGCAAAGAATTGGAAACTAAAGGAGTGCCCATCAATTGGGGAATGGCTAAACAAGTTGTGGTATATGAATGTAATGGAATTTTATTGTGCTATAAGAAACGAGGAGGTGACGGATTTCATAATTACTTGGAGAGACTTATACAAACTGATGCTGAGCGAGAAGAGTAGAATCAGAAGAAATTTGTATACAATCACAGACATACCATATCTGTGACGACCAACTATGACAGACTGGACTCTTTTCAGCAATGCAGTGATATAAGTTAATCCCGAATGACTCAAGAAAGTGAGAAATGCGCCATCCAGAGATATAACTAGAAAGAACTGAGCCTGAATCCTGATGGAAGCAAACTAAATGATCTTGTTCTTCTCATTGTTTGGTTGTACTTCTTCCTTACCATCTTTCATCCCACCTAGTACAATATGCCTTTGTAATTGGAATAATGTTTAATATGAATGCATTTGCAGACCCTATACTGTACTATATGATGTCATGAGGGGAGGGGGAGGGAAGTAAAGGAAATTTGAAAATCAAGGAACTATGGAATTGAATCTTGTCAACTGAAACTAAACTAATAAATTAATTTAAAAAAAAAAAATTCGCACTCTCCTTTGGCTTGTTTCTCCCTTGACTCTACCCAAGCTTTATTAATAATTCTCTTCATTTCATCATCTCTATCTTCATAAATTTTCTTCAAAACATTCATCAGCCCCTCACTAGGATCTGTGTCATTATCAAAGGAAGATTATTCTTTTTCTTTGCATTCTTTCTCCACCTGGGTCAAGTAATCCCATTTCTGTTCCTGCTTCTTTTTGCATAGTACAAGAACTGTATCAGTCTTGATCTTTCTTAAACTACCTTCTACAGAGATGGGCTTCAAGAGGTTATTGACAGTCATAGAGTAGTTTTCCCATTAAGATTCTTTACAAGAACTTCAAATGACCTCTCTGTGAACTGCACCTGTACATTCTCAGTGGGGACCTGCTGAACACCATTTAAGGTGATGTATATTTTCACATATTTGTCTGATTGATCCCAACCATAATTGTTGATTTTCACTGTGTACCCAACAGAAATGGGGGCAACCACAGCCGCTGGCTTCTCATTATCAAGAGTCTCTCCTTTTTCCTGCTTTGTCTTATGCTTGATTTCGGTCTCTAACTTGGACTTTTCTGCTGTTAGGACATCACAGACTCTTTTCCTAGTAGCCTTTCCCAGCAACTCCTTCAGTTCTTCCAGGTCTTTCCATAGCTCCTCCAGGGCTGCCTGCATGGCTTGCCGCCACTGCCAGGAGCATCGCGGGCCATGACCCTGTAGAGAAGAGGCCTCAGGATTCCAGCTGCAAGGGCTGGGCTCAGAATGCAGCTCCCATGGCAGCCTCCGCCACCAAGAGTCGCTGCCCCCAGGGCAGCCTTCGCACAGATCTGAAGTTCGCGGGCCACCCTCTAGGCTGCCTGCGCTAGGATGGGCCTGACGCGACTTGGCCGGCCTCCAGAGCCGCGCCTCCTCTTCATGGCCCCCCCCATCCTCTAGAGTGAGGTGCCTCTGGAAGCTTCAAGAGCCACCCACGTGGAGCCTCCGCCAAGCCCTAAGCCTTAATTATTTTTCTTACAAAATTCTCCAAAGGTAGTAAAGTTGCAGAATTTTCTGAATTGTTAATGCTTTTCAAAGGTCAGGATATTCATACAGAGAGCAACTACAAGAACAAGATGAAGAATTTTAATAAATGTGTTCCTTCCATTTTATTTGAAAATATGAATTAAATACAGCTACATTTTTTTGATGAAGAAATTTTAAGATGAAACATCTTAAGACATTTATGTGATTAGATGCATGGCTTATTGAAGAAAATATTTTGAAAAATGAATATCTGAAAAATAATTTCTAATTAACTGTTTTTATTCTCATCAGTCTCTCAGTGATATCCTAAGGCATCTTCTAAATCATACAGTAATGTCATGACTAGTTACATATCATGTTACAGAAATATCAACTTGGTCAACATTGCCCACATGTAAATCAAACATCTTGAGTAATGTCTTTCACATATAAAACTTGAGTGATGTTGAATATCAGTTTCAAGTTTAGGTGCTGGTGAGTTGAGAGATATTTTTTTTTCATACTATAATTCCAGTTACCAAAAGTTGTGTCCACTGACTCTTTAAATGCCAGAAATTCATTCAGGGAAGAGATCCTTTTACTTGCTAGGTTGTGAAAAAGAAATCTAAAACATTAGTCATTCATTTTTATAGGTGCATAGTCAGAAGTAGAATGTCAGAAGTAGAAGAGATGGTAACTCTAGGATAGGAGTGATTAACCTGGGATCCACAAAGCTCTTTTTAAAAAATATATTTTGATAGAACTATTTTATTATAATTGTTTTCCTTTTTAGCCTTGCAGATTTCATTTTATTCTATTAAAGATTTTATTCTGAGAAGAAATCCATAGACTCCAAACACAAAACAAACAAACTCCTGATTGAGAGTTTGAAGGAATCTAAGAGACAAGCTAACCCAAATCTTAGCACACAGAAAACAGAATATTAGAGTTGAAAGAATGCTTAGATCAATAAACATCAAGAGCAAGAGTTCAATGAGATATTAGAACATAGGATCGAGGGCTAAAAGGGAACACAATATTAAACATAGAAAGTTCAAATTGGAAGAGATATTAGAACATAGAATGTTAGAGCTGGAACAGAATTTGCAATATTTCATATAGAACATTAGAGCTTGTGTAAGCCAGGACATAAACAGAAGACCTAGAAGGAAATTTAGAAGGTAGGAAAAAGAATCTTGGACTTTCCCAGGATATTTGAACAAAAACCATTGAAAGTTAAATGCATGAGAAACCCTAGAACATAAATGGTTAAATGGGGCAAAATATCTTATAGGCAACATAATACAATGGGAAGATTACTAACTGAATTTTGAGAATGTAGGCTCTGACACCTGCTACTATCAGACTATGGGCAAGTCACTTAATACATCTGAATCTCAATGAATTCATCTGTAAAAATTAAGGGCTTGGATTAGATGACCTCAGAAGTCCATTTCCATTCTAGATCTCTGAGCATATGAACAATCCTCCATTTACTAATATTTCAGCCAGATTGCAAACAGCAAAATCTCATTTAACCGAATCACTCAGAAACAGAATTTTTTTATCTTATTACACTTAGGGCACAGAAATAACAAGAACACAAAGTGATAAGTAATTACTAAAAAATGTTTTAAAATTTAACAGCATCACCTTTCTGAGCAATGCTGAGACATTAGTGCCAATCTCTTACTCCTTCTATATCTACCTGCATCCCTAGTCCTAAACAGTGATAATTCAAGCTCAGAATGATGAGCCTAAAGCAATCATTCTCAACTAGTTTGGTTTCAGGATTTCTTTACACTCAAAAATTGTTGATGACTCCCACAAGAATTTTTCTTTACATGGGTTTTGCCTATCAATGTTTACTGAACTAGAAATTAAAACTTCTCAGAATTATCATGAAAATGTTTAGACCTGGTAGACACCCCTCCAAGAGGTGCAGTGATCCCAGACTATACTTTAACAACCATTGCTCTAAAATATTACAACAGTCTTGGTCCCTAACACTAGGGAAGGGTACCTACATCCAGTGAAGCACATTAGTCTCCCCCAACTTTCAAATAAAAGTTAAATCTCTCTCTTTCCTAAGAAAAAATACCATGAATTCCTTTAGTTCTGATTCATCATCATGCCATCGACCCCTTCATTGGAATAAGGTGACATGCTAACAAGAGATCTTATTTTCACTCCTTGGCCTTGTTTCTGATCAAAATCAGAAACCTTGGAAGCCCAGGCCTCTTGAAAGACAAGCAGAGTGCTTTATATTGTTGGGGCCTTTTTTATACCACAACAATCAAATCCTGGCATGTTTAAATGAAATTCAATTAGAATGAAACATTCCTAACCAGTTATTGGAGCATTGATGTGGCTTAACTTTGGCATCCCCCACCTAATGAGCAAGGCAATTGAATGGAATCCATTCACTGAGGAAGTTTAAACATGAGCTTGTTGAATTGCCAAAGTGAGTTCCATATTTCAAAAAAATGCTACATGGTTGAATAAGAACCAAGACTCATACCCCACCCCCTTCACCACAGTCATTATTCATTTACTCTGGTACTTGTTATTTATCCAGTATATAAAGCGATTATTCATACTCTCTCCATCTGAAGAAATGTTTTCTCAACAGGTCTTCACTTCGTGATCCCATTAGCCTTAGTGTACATTCAGAAAGGTTCCAGAAATGAACACAGTAAAACCTTGCTAGGACATGGATCCCATCTTTGTTGAGCAGAAAATGAGACATTGGCCTAGAGGTTGCTCCCTTCATGTAATCTCACTCCAGTACAAGAGACACACCCCTAAAGGAGGAATGGAAAAGAGAATGAGGGAGTGGTGTAACCTTACATCTGACATTTCTTTTCCCCTACACCTAAAGAATTGTATTTTATTACTTAATAGATTATATTTTTAGGCTGTGTCTTAAGCTTAAGTACTGTTGGGTCCTTTAAGATCTTCAAATAGGCAGCCAGCTGTGGCAGTAAATCAACAGTCTCTAGATACAGACACAAAGGTGGAGCTCCTCTTTAATCCAATCCAACCTTACAAGTATTTATAAAGTGACTACTATAGGATGTGTGCTAAAAGGAAGGAGCCCTTGACCTTGAGGAACTTAGCTTCCATTAGGAAAATGACAAAAGCATAAAAGAGCAGGTAGGTGGTGCCATGAAGAAAATGCCAGACTTGGAGTCAGGGAGACTCATCTTCCTGAGTGCAAATTCTATCAGGGTTGGTTTGTGCAGAGGATCACATTAGAAATTGGGTAATTTCCCTGGCTTACTTTAAACTTCTAAGCAAAATCCTACCTTCTACTGAAAGCCTTCCTTAAACTCTAGTGTCTTCTCTCTGTCAATTACTTCCTATTTATCCTGAATATATTTTTGCATATATTTTTATGTTGTCTCTCGAATTCGATTGTAAGTGCCTTGAGGGTAGGGACTGTTCTGTGCCTCATTTTGAATCCTCATCATTTAGTAGAGTGCCTGGTACATGGTAGGCATATAGTAAATGCTTATGTATTACTTGATTAAATTGTGAAAGGTTACATGGAGAAAGTAGGTGTTTGAGCAGAGTTTTGAAGGGAACAGAAGATTCTCAAATGGAAAGTGTATTCCAGGCATGGGAAAGGTAGAGCTGGGGCAGCCAGTAGAAAGCCAGAGAGATAGAATGTTGTTTAATTATGAGAGTTAAAATAGAATCCAAAACTCCCTAAAAATTAGAATTGTTCAAGAGAAGAATAAGAGAGAGAGACAGAGACAGACAGAGAGACAGAGGCAGAGAGAGACAGCGACAGAGAGAGAGAAAGATAATCTCACTGAAGGTGCTTAAATATAGCTTGGGTGACCATTCTTCCATGAATATTATAAAAGACTTTGATTTCTCAACATTAGCTACTATCTACTGTTTGTAGCAGCTCTAAGATTCTACAATTCCAAATGAGGATAATTCAAATGGGGTGAGACATGAGTAGTAGCTACAGACCTGAGTTTGGAGGATTTTCTTTTCTGAGAGCAGTGCTTGCTCTTTTATGAGACACCTGGAAGGAATTAAGAATATCGGGCAAGGCACTTTATAAATGATAACTCTCTTCATATTCCCAGAAGAGCTGAAGATGCAAAATACTAGATGTCTTGCCAGGAAAAAACAAAAAAAAAAAACTGATTTACTAAGCCTGGTAGGTTTCCAGCAGAATTTGGAAAATCAGTAGCTCACCATATGGATTTGAATAAATCTGAGAACTGTTTACAGTTCTTTCCTTCTTAATGCCATTAATTTACCCTCAAGTTGGCAGGGTCCTCCAGGGAGTCACTAGATGTGCTGATGATCATCAAAAAGTTTTTTTTAGAGCTTAAGCTACTACTTACTGCAGAAGCAGCTAGGTGGCAAAGACTATAAAGCATTGACCCTGAAATCAGGAAGATAAGGGAAAAAATCTAGCCTTAGACACTTGTTAGCTTACGACCCAGGGCAAGTCACTTTGCCTTTGTTTGCCTCACTTTTCCTCACTGTAATATGGGGATACTAATAGCATCTACCTCCCAGGGTTGTAAATTTACAATAAGATAATATTTGTGAAGTTCCACAGGGTTTAGCACACAGTTTAAATGGTTGTTTCCTCCCTTCTGTTTCCTTTAGTGACCAAGGATGGATACATGGAGGGGGTAGGCTGTGATAATGGGATTTAAAGAGTAAGCAGAAATGTAATAAGAATAAGTGGGTCTGGCAGCTAGGTGGCACAATAAATAGAGCACCGGCCCTGGAGTCAGAAGGACCTGAGTTAAAATCTGGCCTCATAAACTTGACACAACTAGCCATGTAACCTTGGGCAAGTCATTTAACCTTAATTACCTTGCCTTACCCCCTCAAGAAAAAAAGAATAAGGGGGTAGAGGCAGACAGTATTGTACAATGAAAAGGCACATAATATTGATTTGTAACAATGCATAGATTCGTCCAATTTAGTAAAGGGTATGTGACTGCTACTGACCTGGAAGTTGGAGGATCCAGATTCCCATCCTGCCTTTGTCACTCTCTGTTCCTTGACAACAAGGAGAGCTTTGACTTTGACTTTCTGACTTTTTATATCAAAGAAAGTGTAACTCCAAAAGTTATACACTTGTCATCCCACCACTCTGGGCATAAGGTTCTGCATTTGCTGGACCAGAGATGCAGTTCCCTATTTCTTTAACTTTTAAGGTAGTGTCAAAGGTAGATAAACCTGACATGAAACCAACCGCAGAAAGTCTGAAAGCCAGGCTATAAATATGAACTTTATCATGTGAAAAAGGAAGATACTAGGAAAGCTTTCAGAGAAAAATTTTGAGCCACTGAAGAAGTATATGCATTATGAGGCACATAGAAGGCTCTTCTTAACTGCATATTGGCCTCTTGCTCAAGTCTAAGCAAGTGCTACCTAAATACTCATGTCCATTTGCAACTGTACATTTTTGTGTTGTCATAAACATTTTCTGTGCATGACATAATCTGACAATTTTGAGAAAAATTGGGGAAGACAAGGTAGAATACTATACTATTGGTCGATCAGTGAATGAGTCTAATCATTCAAGTCCTTTGAACAAAATATTCTGATACTGTGCAAGGAAAGATCCCATATACACTTCAATAGTCACAAAGTGGCACAATACATAGCATGCTGATCAGGAGTCAAGAAGACCTTAATTCAATTCTTACTTCAGATACTTTCTAGTTGTATGACCTTCGGTGAGTCATTTAATCCCTGTTTGCCTCAGTTTCATCAAATTATAATATGACTATGATAGCACTTATTTCATAATGTGGCTGTGAAGATTAACTGAGATAATGATTTTAAAGGCCTTAGCACAGTGCCTGACTTGTAATAGGTGCTATATAAATGCTTATATAACCTTAGCCTTTAGTTCTATCTGTAAAAATGGGAGCAATAAAGCAGAAGACCTCAAACATCTTTTCCAATATAAAATCCAAAGTATTCTTCAGCAAAGTTCATGGAAGAGACTTCTATGGCCTGAAATAAATCTCAGGACAAGGAGTAGGTTGGAAAAGGGACATTTTTGCAATGTTATTTTTTTTCTTTTAATTTATTTGTTTGCTTTTAGTTTATGACATTCAGTTCCTTAAATCCTTTGAGTTTCACATTTTCTCCCTCTCCCTCTCCTCTACTCTCCCCCCATGCTGGCATACAATCAAATATAGGATCTACAAATACCTTCATATTCAACATTAGTAAAGTTGTAAAGAGGGATTAAAACCAATGGAGTGAACAATGAGAAAGAAGAAATAAAACAAAACAAATAAATGAAGAGAAAGCAAGTGGTTTACCTCAATCTTCATTCAGACTCTGTAGTTCTTTTTCTTGATGTGGATATCCCTTTCCATCATGAGTGTTTTGGAGTTGTCTTCTAACCTTGCATTGCTAAGAGGAGCCCAGTCTATCAAAGTTAGTCCTCACACATAACGATATGTCTGTAATTGTGTTCAAAGTTCTCCTGGTTCTGCTCTCCTCACTCAGCATCAGTTTATATAAGTCTCTCCAAGTTATTTAATGAAGTATGTCTGCTCCTCATTTCTTGTAGCACAATAGTATTCAATTATATTCACATACCACAACTTGTTTAGCCATTCCCCAATTGATGGGCATCCCCTTGATTTCAAATTCTTTGCGAAAAGCGCTTCTATAAATAGTTTTGTACGTATGGGTCTTCCTCCCACTTCTATGATCTCTTTGGGATAAAGCCCTAGAAGTGGTATTGCTGGGTCGAAGGGTATGTACTTATTATTGGGCCTTTAAAATCTTGGGCATAGTTCCAGGTTGCTCTCCAGAATGGTTGAATCAGTTCACAATCCCACCAACAATGCATTAGTGTTCCAATTTTGCCACATCCTCTCCAGTATTTATCATTTTCCTGTTTTGTTGGCCAATCTGATTGGTGAGATGTGGTACCTCAGAGTTGTTTTGATTTGCATTTCTCTAATCAATAGTGGTTTAGAATATTTTTAATATGCTTATAGATATCATTAATTTCTTTCTCTGAAAACTGCCTGTTCATATCCTTTGACCATTTATCAATTGGGGAATGACTTCAGTTCTCTGTATATTTAAGAGATGAGGGCTTTATCAGACACACTGGTTATAAAAACTCTTTCCCACTTTTCTACTTCCCTCTTAATCTTGGTTACATTGGCTTTATTTGTACAGAAACTTTTCAATTTAATGTAATCAAAATTATCCATTTTGCATTTCATAACACTCTCTAATTCTTGTTTGGTCATAAAATCTTCCCTTCTTCATAAATCTGACAAGTAAACTATTCTTTACTCTCTCAGATTCCCTATAGAATCAGCCTTTATACCTAGATGTGTATCCATTTATACTCTATTTTGGGATATAGTGTAAAATGTTGGTCTATGTCCAACTTCTGTCATACTATTTTCCAGTTTTCCCAGAAGTTTTTGTCAAATAGTGAGTACTTATCCCAAAAGATGGGGTCTTTGGATTTATCAAACAATAGATTACTATAGTCATTGACTGCTATGTCTCCTGTACCTAATCTATTTCACTGATCTACTACTCTATTCCTCAGCCAATACCAAGAAGTTTTGATGACTGCTGCTTTATAATATAGATTAAAATTTGGCATGGCTAGGCCACCTTCCCTACCGTTTCTTTTCATTAATTCCCTTGATATTCTGGACCTTTTGTTCTTCCAAATGACTTTTGTAACTATTTTTTCTAGATCTGTAAGATAATTTTTAGTAGATTTATTGTTATTGCACTAAATATGCAAATTAATTTAGGTAAAATCATCATTTTTATTATATTAGCTTGACCTAGCCATGAGCAACCGACATTTTTCCAATTATTTAGATCTGACTTTATTTGTGTAAAAAGAGTTTTGTAATTGTATTCATATAGGTCCTGGATTTGTTTTGGCGGGTAGATTCCCAAATATTTTATAATGTCTAGAGCAACTTTAAATGGAATTTCTCTTTCTATCTCTTTCTGTTGGATTTTGTTAGAAATATATAGGAAGGCCAAGGATTTATGTGGGTTCATTTTATATCCTGAAACTTTGCTAAATTTATTTATTATCTCAAGTAGTTTTTTTACTTGATTCTCTAAGATTCATAAGTATATCATCATATCATCTGTAAAGAGTGACAGCTTAGTCTCCTCTTTGCCTAATTTGATTCCTTCATGTTCTTTTTCTTCTCTTATTGCTACTGTTAACATTTCTAGCATCAAATTGAATAAGAAGGGTGATAGTGGACATCCTTGTTTCATTCTAATGTTACTTTTTTGATGCATACTTTTCAATGCCAGAAAATTTTCCTCCTCATAACCCATAGGTATTTATTCTATGATGTCCAATCACCTATAATACAGTGAAAGCTCAAAATCCCCCTAAAATTATGTATATATGGAAGGATAATTTCCAAATGTCATCCAGTGCCCATCACCCATGCTCCTTCTGACTGTGACCCTATAACTGATGTAAGCAAGAATGCTCTTTCCAGTCTCCTACATTTAGCGGCATGAATCCTCCTACCCAACAGATGGCATAAGATGAAATTTACAGAATCCATGCCACCTCATTAGGTTGATTTGGCTCCCACATTGGAATAGTATTTGTGTGTTGGCAAAGTAAAAAATTACCTTGCAAAAGCAAGATGAATTTGTTTTCTTTTTAAGTATTAGAGTAATACAGTTCTGTGTACTCCTTGGTAGCTAGATGGCACAGTATCTAGAGCACCAGGCCTAAAGTCAGGAAAAGCCAAGTTCAAATGTGGCCTTAGACACTTGCTGGATTGTGTTACTCTAGGCAAATGACTTAACTCTGTTTGCCTCATTTTCCTCATTTGTGAAATAAGCTACAAAAGGAAGTGGCAAACCACTCCATTTTCTTGGCCAAGAAAAACTCAAATGGGGTTACAAAGTTAGACATGACTGATAAATGATTGAACAACAAGAAGAAGAGTGTGTTTTGGAGAAGAGATTTACTCAGAATCATTTTCTGATAAAGTAATAGGAAAACTGAAGGCTCAGAATCACCGATACTATCCACGAATTCTTCCACACATGTGCATTTGGATACAATTGGCATTTTTCTAAAATTTAGTAGAGCAAAACATGGCTTTAAAAATGTTCTTCCAACAAGGTATCGCACATGCATAGGGTAAGTCTTACAAGAGTCTGAAAGATACAAGAATCACTTTGCCCAAATGTCTTCTGACCAAACTGGAGAAACAGAAAATGTATTATTTCTTGAAGTTGTTTGCAGCTGTCATAGAGCCTGTCCATTGAAGAGTACAAATTGAAGAGGGATTATCTCTCCATTAATCAGACACTTATTAAGAACCTACTCTTTCAGCCACTGGAAGGAAGAGGAAAGACACTTTTATTGAGTTTGTACTATGTATGTCAAGCACTGTGGCAGTTGTTTTTCAAATAATATTTCATTTAATCCTTACAATGGCCTTGGGAGGTAAGTACTGGTATTTGGAATAAAAAGTTGAAAACAGAACAACCCTCATCCTTGAGGAGACTAGCCTCTATCAAACAGGAGGCCCTCCAGACACTCTTATTTCCAAATGGCATTATGTTTATTGCATCAAGTACTAAGATACCTCAGCATTTATCTTTTTTTTTTTATTTTTCTCTGATCACCTTGGGAAACAGACCTAATAGTTTCTGGGCCAAAGAGTATGTGCAGTTTCATAACCCTTTGGGCATAAACAGTATCTGTTAAAACTGCATATTCTTCTAGTTATGGAAATAGGTATCATAGAATACCACAGACTGCAAAGAATTAAA
The DNA here is from genome assembly GCA_011680675.1 of Gymnobelideus leadbeateri. NCBI lineage: Eukaryota > Metazoa > Chordata > Mammalia > Diprotodontia > Petauridae > Gymnobelideus > Gymnobelideus leadbeateri. The sequence continues at coordinate 144,285 of WOXC01003058.1, forward strand.
GCTACACATTTCCCAAGGTAAAAACTGAAAAATAAATAAAAATAAATTTTAAAAATATATAAATAAATAAATAATGAGAAATAAAGTGAGAAAACTGTAGCATATTACCAATAATGAATTTATACTAGGAGTGGAATTATGTATAGCTAGAAATGTAAGTGGTCCAATGATATAGAAAGAGCTAGAGATAGACAACATAAATACAAATAATAAAAATAACAATAATAGGGCAGCTAGGTGGCATAGTGAATAGAGTACCAACCCTGGAGTCAGGAGGACCTGGGTTTGGATCCAGCCTCATACACTTAACATGTAAAAAAAATAGCCATGTGACCTTGGGCAAGTCACTTAACCTCAACTGTCCTCCAAAAAAGGCAAAAAAAAAAACAACCCAATAATAATTACTATTTCCATAGCATCTACTATATGTCAGGCACTATGCTAAGTATTTTACAATTATTATCTCATCTACTCCTTGCAACTACCCGGTGAAGTAGATGCTATTATTATCTTTATTTTACAGATGAGAAAAATTAAGCAAAGAGTGACTAGTCCAGGGTCAGAAAGCTAATGTCTTAACCTGGCCTTGAACTCAGGTCTTCCTGACTCCAGGCTTGGTGCTCTATCCACTATTTCAGACAGAGGCCTCAGATGGATAACTAATGGTTATCCACACATTGGCAAGAGATTGTTAGAAAGGTCCCCGCATGCTGGGCAAAACCCCTTGAAGAAAATTTACGGAAAAACATGGACAAGAGTCACATGGACTGAGTAAACATGGATGGATTATAATTTGCTTTGTTGGAGGAATTTAAACACATTGAGATCTCAGAACCATCCATAAAATGAAGTATCAAAATATATACCTTCAACAGCCCAGAAATACAGTAAAAACATTGTTACTTCCCAAAATATAATGCCATATAATAGAAAAAGAGTCAGGGGGCTTACTTTGTCATCAAATCACTGTTGGACTTTGGACAAGTTCCTTCCCAAATCACTCCAGAACTTCTCAATTTGTTACATTAGGCCATTGGACAAGATGATTTAAAATTATAGTTCAGATCTAGAAGTGAAAGAAACCTTAGAGTCACATTTCTTTTTTTTAAACACAAGGAAACTGAGATGCAAAAAGGGTCAATGATTTGCCCAGAGTAACACTTATGGGATTTCAAACAATATATAATTGATATGGCTCTTTCCTGATTGGTGTGGAGAGTGAATGATTTAAAGTGCCAATACAATTTATGTTAGAAGAGATATTTTTATTATGCTGAAATCAATTACCATATTTTATGTAATTATAATTATGTAAAAACAACACAAATTTGAAAGCATATAACTGCATCAGAGGATTCATTGTTCACACTGATAAGGACTTGGTTAATCCAAAGATTTCAATGGGAGGCAATATTATGCTGCATATAAAGGGTCAACTTTGAGGTCAGGAAGATATGGGTCTAAATCTGAGATATAATTTCAGACTGTGGCCATATCACTTGAATTCTTTTTATTATTTTATTTATTTAATATTTTTATCAAATGCTTTATTAACTTCTAGCTTACATCATTCATTTCTGTAAGATTTTGAGTTACAAATTTTCTCCCCATTTTCCCCTACTCACCACCTCAAAATAGCAATCCCACTGGATATCCCCTCCTCCAATCTGCTCTCTCCCATATCTTCTACCATTACCATTTCGACTTTCCAGCAGAGCATGTTAGATCTCTATGCCCTGGTGCCTGTATATCTTATTTCCCAGTTACATGTAAGGTAATAATAATAATAATAGAATATATCTATATACATATATATATATATATATATTTAAACATTTGATTTTAAAACTTTGAATTCCAGATTCATTCCCTTCCTCCCCTGTTCAACACCCTTACTGGGAAGAAAAGCAATTCAATAAAGGTTGTACATGTGTAGCTATGCAAAAGATTCCCATAGTGGATATATTGTGAAAGACTGACTATATTTGCCTCCATCCTATCCCGATCCCAACTTGCTCTATTCTCTACTTTGACCCTGTCACTTTTCAAGAGAATGTGCTACCAACTTCCCTCCCCTCCAACCAGCCCTCCCTTCCATCTTCCCTCTCTCATCCCCTTCCCCACTACTCTCCTGTAGGCTGAGATACCCTATTTAGTGTGTATATCATTCCATCCCTAAGCCAAATTCAATGAGAGTAAGGTTGACCCATTCCCTTTTGCCTTCCTATTCTTCCCCTCCATTGTAACACTTTTCCCTTGTCTCTTTAAATGAGATAACTTACCCCATTCTGTCCCTCCCCATCTCCTCTCATTATATTCTTCTCTCACTTCTCAATTTCACCTTTTAAGTATCATCCCTTCCTATTCAATTGGTCTTGTGGCCTCTGTCTATGTATAACACACACACACACACACACACACACACACACACACACACACACACACACACACTGAAATAGGTATTCATACACCCATATACAATCTTATATAGACATACACACACACATTTATATTCCCTTCAACTATTCTTATACTAAGAAAAGTTTCATAAGTTACAATTATTTTCCATGTAGGAAAGTAAATAGTTCAACTTTGATGAGTTCCTTATGATTTCTTTTCCCTGTTTACCTTCTCAAAGTTCTATTTCTTGCATCTGAATGTCAAATTTTCTATTCAACTCTTTTTTATCAAGAATGCTTGAAAATTCTCTATTTCATTGAATGACCATATTTTCCCTTGAAACATGATACTCAGTTTTGCTGGGTAGGTGATTCTTGGTTTTAATCCCAGATTCTTTGACCTCTGGAACATCTTATTCCAAGCCCTTTGATCCCTCATTGTGGAAGCTGCCATATCCTGTGTTATCCTGATTGGGTTTCCACAATATTCAAATTGTTTCTTTTTGGCTGCTTGTAATATTTTCTCCTCAATCTGGGATTTATGAAACCTGGGTATAATATTCCTAGGAGTTTCTTTTTGGGATATTTTTAGAAGGTCATCATTGGATTATTTCAACCTCTATTTCACCCTCTGGTTCTAAAATATCAGGACAATTTTCCTTGAAATATTCTTGAAGGATGATTTCTAGGTTCTTTTTTTGATCATGGCTTTCAGGTAGTCCAATAATTTTAAATGATCTCTCCTGGATCTATTTTCCAGGTCAGTGGTTTTTCCAAAGAGATATTTCACATTGCCCTCTATTTTTACATTTGTTTGGATCTGTTTAATAGTATTGATTTCTCATAAAGTCAATAGCTTCCATTTGCTTTAATCTAATTCTGAAGGAATGATTATCTTCAGTGAGCTTTTGAGATTCTTTTTCCATCTGGCATATTTGACTCTTTAAAGTATCCTTCCCCTCATTGGCTTTTTGAGCCTCTTTTCCTATTTGAGTTAGTATATTTTTAAGGTGTTACTTCCTTTAGTCAGGTTGCTGACTCTTTTTTCATGATTTTCTTGCATCATTTTCATTTCTCTTCCCAATTTTTCCTCCACTTCTCTTATTTGGTTTTCAAAATCCTTTTTAAGCTCCTCTATGTAGCTATGCCACAGTAGAACTCTGCTTCCAGAAAGGAGAGCTTTGTCTCAAATCACTGGGGTTTTCTCAGCTTCCAGAGCTATTAATTGGGTGCCCTCTCTGAACCCTCCACAAGCTCTGGCACACTGCTCATGCACCCCAGGACTTCCACCATATACAGCAATCCAGATCCAAACAGGTTAAAGCAAAAGTGATTACCACTCAGCCTAGTCACTAGGTCCCCCTACAATATGCAGTTCAGGAGCTCTGAAGCAGCCACACAGCCACTGTACCTCAGCTGCTTCTCCCTCAGAAGGTGGGGCAGAGGCTGTTTTTTTCTTCTGGACCCCATTCCCTAAAAGTCAACACTGAAATCTTACTTTGTCTTTGTCATTTATGGGTTGATAATTCTGGTGATCCACTCTCCAGAAGTCCCTCCTGCCAGGGCTGCTCATTGCCACCCTAAGTCAAAAACCACGGACTCACGTGGTTTTTTATATAGGTGAAGCCACACCCTGTCATAATATAGTGTTCTGCTCTGCTCCCAGCACACTGCAATGGACTCTTCTTCTGGCCTTGCATCTATCTACACAATGTGAAGCAATCTAGTAGAAGGTGCATTGGGAGGATATCCTAGGAAGGATTTATAGAAATATAAGAAAAAAGAATAGTATAGGATGAAAAAAACATAAGGTGGGGGTGGCTAGGTGGCACAGTGAATAGAGCACCTACTCCTGGAGTCAGGAGGACCTGAGTTCAACTCCAGCCTCAGACACCAAACATGAAAACTAGCAATGTGACCTTGGGCAAGTCAACCCCAATTGCCCTACCTTCCCCCCTCCAAAAAACAAACAAACAAACAAAAAAACATAATGTGCTACTTGCATAAATGGAGCACAATACAGACCTGGAGTCACTCAAGGTCAAATTCAGCCTTAGACATTACACTGCAACCCCAGCAGGTCATTTAATCTCCATCTATTTCAGTTTTCTCATCTGTGAAATAAGAAAGTCAGGACGGCTAGGTAGCGCAGTGAATACAGCGCCGGCCCTGGAGTCAGAAGGACCTGAGTTCGGAACCAGCCTCCGACACTTAAGTCATACGAACAAAAACCTAGCCGTGTAACCTTGGGCAAGTTACTAACCCCAATTGCCTGAAGGGGCGGCTAGGTGGCGCAGTGAGTGAGAGCGCAGCTCGGAATTTGGATGACCGAGATAGATCAGCCTAGGAGATGACACCACGCATGAATCAAATGACTAGGCTGTAACCTTGACAACTTTGACCAATGTTTTAAAAAAAAAAAGAAATAAGGAAAGTAATAGCACTTAATTCACAGTGTGTTGTGAAGATCCAATGAGATAAATTATGTAAAGCACTTTGCAATACTTAAAGCTCAGTATAAAAGTTAACAATTATTATTGTTAAATTTTGTTGCAGTGTTGAATAAAAATTATCTAGAAATAACTCTCTTATGCCTTGCAAGTGTTCTGGGCACATGTTTAGTGCCCAATAGATTGTTGAATGTTTGACTGATAGCATAGATATTAATTCACCTACAGACCAAATAATTCAAAAGCGGCATTCTGACCTCTGTAGAGAATTAGACACAAAAATGCAAGTGTTATGTCAGTTGTAAGATTAATGAAATAAAAAGCATGAAATAAAAGCAAAATAATTTAGATGAAGCTGATTAACACTAAATTAAGTTTAATGTACTTAAGTAACAATTTCCCAAAATTATATGACTATTTACAAAAAGCCTACCTACATCTGTCTCAAGAAATGTAGAGAAGACCATGGATTTTCAATAGATGTGCCTGCAGAGCACAAGGTCTAGAAGGTCCTCCCAGGTTAAAAAGGCTTTAAGTACAAGGCCAATCATGGAATGCTTATCTGTAACAGGCTGAATAATTTGCACAAAAAGATTCATCACCCAATAGCTGACCTTCTGGAAATTAAATTCCTTGGCCATAGTCATTAACCAAGTCATATACTAAACTATAGAAAAGCAAAGATCAATATGCATGTGGAAACCACCCGCAGCAGAGAAATCAAGCAACTTTAGAGTATTAAGATAGTATAAAATAAGGTCACCTATTAAGAATAATAACTCTCGATTAACGCATCACTCACCCATTGTTATTATTATTTATCAGTCAGCTATTATCCTCATATTCAGTACTTCAAGACAGAGAGGAAGGATGTTATAATGAATAAAGCATTAGCTTTGGAGTAAGGAATATGAAAAAGATGATATTCTACCACTAAAATATCTTAACTGTGTAACATAGGACAAATCGTTTAGCTTCTCAATGGCCTAGGTATCTACAAATCTATAAGTTTCAGTGTAAATGGAGACCTACATTAGGAGAGTTTGTTCTTCCAGAGTTTCCCATATCAATGAAACTCAAGTCCAGTCCTCATCCTTACTCCCTATCACAATGTGTCACTAGAGAGTCTAGATTTCAGGAGTGATTAATATAGAAGAAGAAGAAGAAGAAGAAGAAGAAGAAGAAGAAGAAGAAGAAGAAGAAGAAGAAGAAGAAGAAGAAGAAGAACAACAACAACAACAACAACAACAACAACAACAACAACAACAACAACAACAAAACAATAATAAAGACAGCAACAATAACAAAAACAACCATATTCCGATTTTTGATGAGGCTCACCCTTCATTCATATAATGTTGTCAACTTAAGACAATGGTGGCTGACAAGATGGTAAATTCACTAGTACTTATTCATTTGGTGGGTATTATTCACCTACAACACTATATTAGGACAGGGTTCAGCTTCACCTATAGAAAAAGGATAGTATGCAACCAAGAATATAAATGGTGCACTTTATATGATAGGGTTTTTATAAATTGAAAGCAATTTGACCATTTGTATTCCACTATCCATTGGGACCCACTAAGTATGAGTAAAATATGACATTGATATTAAAAACTGAAAGCATGAAATTCAGGTTTTGATTTCTGTATATTTCAAAGTGGAACAGGCTACTTCAAGAGGGAGTGTGTTTCACATGAATGGAAATATTAAATTTGGCAGGGATCTTGTGGAGGGGATTTTTAATAAGGCATTGTCTGGCTGCAGCTTTAAATGATGTGGTTTTATGCCTTGGTATTTCATCTCTCAAGAATATTTGTATTTAGAAGGTGGAGTAGAAACAGGACCTCCACGCTTCTCGGTCTGCCACAACCTCCAATTCATGTAAAAGGTGACTCTGAACAAACTTTGAAGCTACAGAGCCAGAACCCACAAAATGACACAAAGAAGCTAACCTCCCACTGAGGACAGCCAGGCAGGCCAGCAGACATCAGCCAGCATAGTGCTGTGGGAGCCGAGTCCAGGCTTCTGTGAACTGGAGATTTTAGGCCTAGGGAGGGCCTGACCAAGCACCGGCTGGAGGGACTCCAGATCACCAGCAGCTGTGTCTGTTTCCAAAAATATCAACACATGGATGCAAAGAACAAAGTGAGAGGCCACTGCAGTGCGGATTTTGGGATCCAGTAGTTGGGAATGCATAGGCTTTTTCCCTTAGGGCCAAAAGTGGCTGAGGCCTGCACATGGCAGCTTCAGCTCCTGATCTGCAAACTGTTAGGGGACCAAGTGACCAATCTGAGGGGTAAACGCTTTTGCTTTAACCTGCTTGGATCTAAATTGTGATCTAGGGTGGAGGTCCTGGGGTGTGTGACCAGATGGCCAGAGAACACAGAGGCTTCAGAGAAGTCAGCCAACTAATACCTCTGGCAGCTGAGAAAACCCCAGGGTTTGGGACAGAAGTTCCCCTGTCTGGTAGTAGAGTCCTACTGGGGCAAAAAGCCCAAAAGTAATGTAATTGAGTGGCAACATGAGCAGGCAAAGGAAGCAAAATAAACAGAGTACCCCAAATTTACACTCAAGTTTTGGCTACAAAAATGATCAAACCATCGAACAGGAGGAAGACAATAAAGTCAGAACTCCTGCACCAAAAGCTTCAAAGAAAAATGTGAGCTGGTTACAGGCCATAGAGGACCTTAAAAAGCAGATAAGAGAAGTGGAGGAATAATTGGAAAGAGAAATGGGAATGATGTAAGAAAATTATGAAATGAGTCAACAGACTGACTGAGGAAAATAACACCTTAAAAACAGACTAACTCAAATGGCAAAAGAGGCTCAAAAAGGCAATAAGGAGAGGAATGCCTTTAAAAGCCAAATTTGCCAGATGGAAAAAGAATCTCAAAATCTCACTGAGGAGAATCATTCCTTCACAATTAGATTGGAGCAAATGGAAATTAGCTACTTTATGAGAAATCATAAAGTTAAACAGATCCAAACAAATGAAAAAATAGAAGGCAATGTGAAATATCTCATGGGAAAAACCACTGACCTGGAAAATAGATTCAGGAGAGAGATTTTAAAATTATTGGACTACCTGAAAGACACGATCAAAGAAAGAACCTAGAATTCATCCTTCAAGAAATTCTCAAGAAAACTGTCCCGATATTTTAGAACCAGAGGGCAAAATAGAGGTTGTAAGAATCCACTGATGACCTGAAAAAAGATCCCAAAAAGAAAACTCCTAGGAATATTATAGCCAGGTTTTGAAATTCCCAGATCAAGGAGAGAATATTACAAGCAGCCAGGAATAAACAATTTGAATATTGTGGAAACACAATCAGGATAACACAGGATCTAGCAGCTTCTACACTAAGGGATTGAAAGGCTTGGAATACGATATTCCAGAGAGCAAAGGAGCTGGGATTAAAACCAAGAATGACCTGCCCAGCAAAACTGAGTATCATGTTTCAGGGGAAAATATGGTCATTCAGTGTAATAGAAGACTTCCAAATATTCTTGATGAAAAAACCAGAGTTGAATACAAAATTTGACATTCAGATACAAGAAGCAAGAAAAACTTGAGAAGGTAAACAGAGAAAACAAATCATAAGGAACTTATCAAAGTTGAATGAGTTACATTCCTACATGGAAAATGATAATTGTAACTGAGGAAACTTTTCTCAGTATGAGAATAGTTGAACAAGGGTATAGGGGCATATGAATACATATGTGAATGTATGTATATATGTGCACAAGTATACATAGACAGAGGGCACAGGACCAATTTAATAGGAAGGGGTGATACTTAAAAGGAGAAATCAAGAGGTGAGATAGAAATATAATGAGAGGATATGGGGAGAGGCAGAATGAGGTAAACCATCTCATATAGAAGAGGCAAGGGAAAATGGTTACCATGGAGGGAAAGAACAGGAAGGCAAAAAGACAAAACTTTATTCTCATTGAATTTGGTTCACGGAGGGAATGACATACATACTAAATAGGATATCTCACCCTACAGGAGAGTAGGGGGGAAGGGGATGAGAGGGGAATGATGGAACGGAGGGCAGTTTGGGGGGGAGGGAAGTTGGAAGCACCTACTTTTGAAAGGGGATGGGATCAGAGTAGAGAGTGGAGCAGGTGGGAAGTGGAATAGGAGGGAAGGAAATGTAATCAGGCTTTTACAATATATCTACTATGGTAATGTCTTGCATAGCTACACATGTACAACACATAATGAATTGCTTTGTTTTCCCAGTAAGGGTGGGTGACAAGGGAGGAAGAGAATGAATCTGGAATTCAAAGTTTTAAAATTAAACGTTTAAAAATATATAATACTATTATTTTTTTTTTGCTTTTTTTGGAGGGCAATTGGGGTTAAATAACTTGCCCAAGGTCACACAGCTAGGTTTTTGTTTGTGTATGTTAAATGTTTGAGGCCAGAACTGAACTCAGGTCCTTCTGACTCCAGGGCCAGCTCTCTACTCACTGTGCCACCTAGCTGCCCCTTATAATACTATTATTAATACTATTTTACATGTAATTGGGAAATAAGATATACAGGCACTGGGGCATAGAAATCCACCATGACCTACTGGAAAAGTCAAAGTGTGTACAGGAGAAGATCTGGGAGAGAGCAGATTGGAGGAGGGGACTACTATTTTGGGGCAGTGGAAAGGGGAAAAACCGGGACGGGGGGCAAATTGTAACTCAAAATCTGGCAGAAATGAATGATGTAAACCAGAAGTTAATAAGGCATTTGAAAATTAATAAAAGAATATTTGGATTTATCATTGAGGCTCTGAATATGATCAAGGGTTTCCAGAAGATGGAATTTTGGGTGGTGCAAGTCCTTAAAGACCATGGCATATGAAATTTGACTGAAGGAATTAGAAACATGCATCCTGAACTAGAAAAGATTCAGATGGATTATGACAGATACTTTCAAGTATTTGTAAGATTATCAGGAAGAAAGCAGATTAGATTTGTTCTGCTTAAAAACAGATGGGCAGATTAAAAGGTGCAAATTTTGTCTTATTACTGAGGGAAATACTTAACAATGAAAGCTTCCAAATAAGAAATGTGTTTCCTCAGGCAATGTACTAGGTTCTATTACAATTGAAGTCTTCAGGTAAGGGCTGGATGACCACTTACTGGATATCTGTTATGGAAGGGGATTCTTGTTAAGCTATTGTTGTTAGACATAACTTCTGACATCCTACTCAGAGGTGGGGAACCTATGGCCTCAAGACCACATGTGGCCCTTTAGATCTTCAAGAATAGCCCTTTTGTTTTGTGAAATTTGAATTCAGTCAAAGGGCCTGCCTTGAGGTCTTAGAGGGCCTTGTGCCTCACCCCTGTTAACCCAATGATGAAATTCTGCATTGCAGATTCTGTGAAAGGTTTGTATAAAAAGCTCTTATATAAGCATTAGTCCTCAAACCACAGCAGTGTCCGTAATTAAAAATTATTCCATAATGGAACTACAGTGTTCAGGAACCAGAATGCTTCTCAAACTATGGCATTAATTCATAATATCAAAGAACCTGAAGCACATGAAAAGACAATTGTGGTTTCTGATGTTCCTGTTGGAAATTCTAATGATGAAACCATGGCATATATTCTGTGTAGTTGTTTCTAGAAGAGAAAAAAGATGGAGAAGTAGAAAGTGTAATACATCCAACAAGAACCAAAGGAGTTGCATTTGTGTCATTCAAGGAAATAAAAGATGTGATGAAAATCTTTAAAAAGGAGAAACACTGTCTTATAGGGGAGGGGTCACTTCCAATTTGCTTTACTGTAACTCACTTTAGTGAAAATGTAATTTGTTATATTTTTGTTCACCTAGATTTCCATTTTTGAAAAGGAAGGTGTTCTAGAAAATCTGGTGGCAGAACTTAAAGAGACAATTCCATTCTTGAAATTCTACCCTATATAAATTAATGGAAGGTTCATTGTTGAATGGTCATTTTTAGCAATCAAGAGGCTAAAGGAAGTTCTATTGTTTGGGGTCAATTCTCTTCATGGAAACAGTATAAATCATGTCATCTTGAGAAAAAAAAGAAAAAGAAAACTCCAGAATGGAGCACATCTGTGTCATTAATCTGGACTGCAGTGCCAAATATGACCAGAAATGAACAAATAATTGTCCTTGATACAAATGTATTTAAATAATGAAGCATGGTAACCAAATTCATGAAAAGACATTAATATTATGAATCAAGAGATAGTTAATAATGAAGTCACCACAATGTGTTTAAGAGATTCTCAGACTGATTCCCATTCTGAACACTTGGAAGAAGAGGAATTAAATGAAGAATTTTCATATTCCCTTTCCTTTGAGCTTCAAAAAGGGACATTGTTTTTAGATTTGAAGGATATTAATGAGGGGAAGCAGATCTGGTCAGCATGCCAAGCTTTGAAGCCCTAGTATCCCCAGATTCTGGTCAAATATAATTCTAGGGAATTCTAGTGATACCTATCATTTCAAAAAAATTGTCATGAAGTCTGCAAGGAAGAAAGGTCACTTTAGAAAATATGACAGTAGCTAAAATATATAAAGATTCCTACATTTTCCCCCCAAAAAATAATTTCCTAGGAAAAGATAGATTTAAATGTATCCTTGTAAAGCCATGAACAAGCAGCTTTCCAGAAGAATGCTGCAGTGAACAGCATTCAAGGTTCTGATTACATAGTATAGTGAACACTATTTATTCAATAACAAATCAAATCAAAATGTTCACAGAAAATGAAGGTACAGCATTCACAATGTTACAACTTAAACAACTATGTCTACAACTCAGAAAAAACAAAATACAGCATTCACAATGACAACACTAAAATGGCCACATAGTCTTCATCAAAGTGGTCACAATAGTTTTCAACAAAGTACAATCATTCAGTAACTCAATCATGTAGTAACTTAATCATTCAATCATCCTTAAGGAGTCCTCCTTAAGGGACACAAAATACAAAAGACAAAGTACTCCACCACTGGGGTAGTCTCAATTGGAAATTAATTTCCAATCATAAAAAAGTACATTCATTTAGTCAATCTCAGAGTCCTTAATTCTATCACAAAGTACAAAAGTCAAAGTTCTCCACCTCTAGGTCACAGTAAATCATAATCTTTTCAGTCAGCACACAGCATCCAAGTAAAGTCTTTTTTCAGCTTGACTAGAGGCTGGCTCTCAGGTTCCTTCATTTCCCTTCCATGGTCCTAGCTCATACCTGAATTCACCAAACTGTCACCTGTATTCAAAAGCAAACAACTCCCAGCTCCTTGTCCAGCTCTCTATGCCATTCCTGTTCCACATTTAAGTTCACAGCATCCAGTCTACCTTAAATCCTTCACAGGCTCTCTTCATGGGAAATTGAGGCTTAACAAAGCCACACACACACACACACACACACACACACAAAAAGTACCATCACCACAGTTGTTCCTCCTCTGACTCCAGCTCCGGCTGGCCCTTAGAAGTCCTCAGCAGCTCCCATTGGCCCTCAGGAAATCCTCAGTAGCTTCAACATCTTGGCTGGCCCTCAGAAGAAGCTCCACCACCACAGGTGCCCAAGACATTCTGACTTTCCCAGCTGGGGGTTTTCTTTGTATACAGTATTGCTCCTTCTATACAGGCCCTTCCTGTTACATCAGAAACATGGGGTTCATACCTTCTGTTTCTTTAACAGAAGCTTAATTGAAACTAGGTACTAAGTACCTGTCAGCTTAGCAATACAAAGGAAACTTCAAATTTCATTACCATTACAATCCTTTAGATCAACTATGTGGTCATCACTACACTTCTGTTCATATCATAAACATGAAAAAATATGGATTGCTTCCAAATAGGGTGTCAGCACAAATCATGCTAGATTGACACTTAAAGATATATTTTCTTAAGTCAGATGATCACTAATTAACAAGTATGCATTGTGGTAAGACTACCTGATATTTCTACATCATTTGTAATTTTGGGCATGCTATTTTTCAATTTTCTCCCCAAGGATTCTGATTTTTATATAGATTTCTATTGAAATCTTCTCTTTCTATATTGCTTCTATTTCTTCCTTTATCCCTCCCCTTGGCCTCACTCAGAGAACCATCCTTATGACAAAGGAAAAAAAAGTAAAGAAGATTAGAAAAAAATCAGCAAAACCAGTGAATATATTGGGAAAATATGACATTGAATGCAATATTTCAAGCACATACCACACCACCTCAGCCATTCTCTCTGAAGGAAAGACTGGTGAGGTGTCCTCTCCAATTTCTTCGTTGGTGATAAGCTTCATCATTATAATTTCTCAATATTATGTTTTGTTTTTTTTAAATAAATGCTTTATTAACTTCTGTTTTACATCATTCATTTCCGCCAGATTTTAAGTTACAATTATATTCACCCCTCTTTTTCCCTTACCCACTCTCCCAGAATAGCAGTCCCACAAGATATCACTTCCTCCAATCTGCTCTCTCCCACATCTCCTCTCATACCCACTTCTACTTTTCCATTAGAGGAAGGTGAATCTCTGCGTCCCAATGCCTGCACATCTTATCTCCCAATTACAAGCAAAAGAGTATTAATAATAGTATCTACATATATTTGAAACATTTAATTTTAAGACCTCAAATTTCAGATCCATTCCCTTCCTGCCTTGTCACACATTCCCTCTGGGAAGATAAGTAATTCAGTATATGTTGTACATGTGTAGTTATGCAAAACTTTACCATAGTAGATATATTGTACAAGGCTGCTTATAATTCCCTCCCACTCATCCCACCCCCCACCTGGTCCTTTCCCTACTTGATCCTGTCCCTCTTCTATACTGGGTACTTCCAACCTCCCCTCCCCCCAAGGATGCCCTCCCATCCATCATCCCTCCTCTCATCCCCCTTCCCCCTATTATGCTGCAGGTTGAGATATCCCATTTAGTATGTATGTCTTTCTCTCCCTGAACCAAATTCAATGAGAATGTGGTTTTGCCTTTTTGCCTTCCTATTCTTCCCCTCCCATGCAGCCACTTCCCCTGGCTTCTTCTACACGAGATAGTTTACCCTACCCTGTCTCTCCCCATCTCCTCTTGCCACTTTCCTCTCTCATCTCATAATTTCACCCCTTGAGTATCCTCCCTTCCCAACAAATTCAACCTATGCCCTCTATCCATATATAACTGTAAACATAGGTACACACATTCACATGTGTATTCATGTGGCCATATACCCTTCTTCAATTATTTTCATACTGAGAAAGATTTCATCAGTCACTGATATTGTTTTTCCATATAGGAATGTAAATAGTTCAACTTTGATAAGTTCCTTTTGATTTCTTTTCCCTCATTATCTTCTCAGGCATATCTTGCTTCTTGTGTCTGGATGTCAAATTTTCTGTTCAACTCTGTTTTTTTCCTCAAGAATGCTTGAAAGACCTCTATTCCACTGAATGAACATATTTTTCCCTGAAACAAAATACTCAGTTTTGCTGGGTAGGTGACCCTTGGGTTCATTCCCAGCTCTTTTGCCCCCTGGAAAATCATATTCCATGCCCTTCAATCCCTCAGTGTAGAAGCTGCCAGGTCCTCTGCTATTCTGATTGTGTTTCCACAATATTGAAATTGTTTCTTCCTGGCTGCTTGGAGTATTTTCTACTTTATCTGGGGATTCTGGAACCTGGCTATCATATTCCTGGGAGTTTTCTTTCTGGGATCTTTTTCAGGAGGTGATCTGTGGATTCTTTCAACCTCTGTTTTGCCCTTTGGATCTAAAACATCAGGGCAATTTTCCTTGAGAATTTCTTGAAGGGTGATTTCTAGGTTCTTTCTTTGATCATGGCTTTCAGGTAATCCAATAATTTTTAAATTGTCTCTCCTGGATCGATTTTCAAGGTCAGTGGTTTTTCCCATGAGATATTTCACATTGCCTTCTAATCTTTCATTTGTTTGGATCTGCTTAACAGTATATTGATTTCTCATAAAGTCATTAGCTTCCATTTGCTCCAGTCTAACTCTGAAGGAATAAATCTCCTCAGTGAACTTTTGAGATTCTTTTTCCATCTGGGAAATTCAACTTTTTAAGGCATTCTTCTCCTCATTGCCCTTTTGGGCCTCCTTTGCCATTTGAGTTACTCTATTTTTTAAGGTGTTGTTTTCCTCAGTCAGACTGTTGACCCTCATTTCATACTTTTCCTGCATCCTTCTCATTTCTCTTCCCAATTTTTCCTCCACTTCTCTTATTTGATTGTTAAAGTCCTTCTTAAGGTCCTCTATGGCCTGTAACCTGATCATATTTTCCTTTATGGCTTTTGGAGCAGGATTCCTGACCTCACCGTCCTCTGACTGTTCTATGCTTCGATCCTCTTTGCCCCCAAAATAGGAGTCTAAGGTTGCATTTTTCTGTTTAATTTGTTTCCTTTGACTTGACATGTTGCCACTTAATTACTTGACTTTTGGGCTTGTTGCCACAGTGTGGCTGGGCCTCCAGACAGGTGAACTTTCATCCCGAATGTGTGCGGGGACAATTTCCATTTCTGGCAAGCTGGAAACCCACCCACTACCTCCACCCCAGATCACAATCCAGATCCAGGGAGGTTAAAGCAAGAGCGATTACCCCCCAAGACTGATCGCTGGATCTCCCTACAGTTCACAGGCCAGGAGCTGGAGCTGTCTCTGAAAACTACAAAATGGTGTGTCTCCTCAGCAGCTTCTAGTCCCCAGGGGAGGAAGCCAACACATTCCCCAAATACTGGTCCCAAAGTCCACGGGGCACTAACCTCTCATTTTGTCCTAGGCATGTCTATGTTGATAATTCTGGAATCTCCACAGCTGCTGGTGTTCTGGGGTTCCTCCAGCTGGCTGCTGGCCCGGCTGCCCTGGGGCTAAAACCGTGACTCAGTCGGACCTGTGCTCGGCTCCCCGTGCACTGTGCACTGCACTGCCTGCTCCCAGAGCACTGTGCTGGTCCTTCCTACAGGGATGCTGGGCTGTCCTCAGTGGGTGCTTAGCTTTTCTGTGTCATTCTGTGTGTGCTGCGTCTCCAGAAGTTGTTCAGTGTTCCCTTTTACATAGTTTGGAGGTGATCTGGGGGGAGAGTTGCTTGGACACACTGTTTCTACTCCGCCATCTTGGCTCTGCCCCATCAATATTATGTTTTGATCGTTTTGTGATTGTTCTTTATATTTGCATTGTCTTAGTCTTAGCTGTTTACTTCACTTTGCATCAGTTCATGTGAGTCTTTTCATACTTCTCCATCATCATTAAGTTCATAATTGTTGATAGCATCCTAGTATTCCATTTCATAGGTTCCATATTTGCTTATCCATTTTGTAAGTGCTGATTATCAACTTTTTTTCCAGTTCTTTGTTGCAATAAAAAAGTGCTGAAATAGATTTTAAAAATATTCCTAACACAGGGAGTTACGCCAGAGAACCAAAGGGGTCATAGTAAATGGTAGCACATTGAAAAGATGAGTCAGTTCAAAAGTCAATTACCAACAGACCAAGAATGTGGAATGTATATATATACCACAAAGCAAAGTCATTGCAAGGAGGGGTGTCTTTCACCAGAAGTTGGCCTAAGAAGTCAGCAATAAGAAAGAGCTATGTAAATGAAGAGCATGAAAGCATGTGGAGTGATTGTATTACAGTCTCATTCTATTTATTTGTTTTAAATTCCACTTGCTGACATCTTCTAACCATGGGGAGTGATAACATATATTCAACTGCACAGATCATTTAACATTTGTATTATTACTCAAGTGATGAAAGGAGATGAGACAGGAAGAGATAGGAAGGAAGGAGGGGATTTTATACCTGAAAGAGTCTTTGACTTCATCTAGTCCAACAATTTCATTTTTACAAATAAAGGTGAGGAGGGCCTAAGAGGTTGCATTACTAGTCATGCGGGTAGTACCTGAGAGAAATGGGCTTTGAAATTGGATCTCCTGTTTTTTAAATCCAGGATTCTTTTCAATGCATCAGAACTGACTCATTTTATCATGTCCAGATGAAGACACTGAAATCACTGGAGATTAAGTGATTTATTGATTTATTGGTTTACTTACTGATTTATTGGTTTTTCAAGGTCACATAAGTAGTGCCCCAGAGAAGACTTACACTTGGATTTCTTTTTTTCTTCTTTTTTTTTTTTTGGAGGGGGGAAGATAGGGCAATTGGGGTTAAGTGAATTGCCCAAAGTCACATGGGGCTAGTTTTATGTTAAGTGTCTGAGGCCAGATTTGAAGTCAGGTCCTCCTGACTCCTGGGCCTGTGCTCTATTCAGTGCACCACCTAGCTGCCCCTAAACTTGGATTTTCTGAATTCAAATTAAGCAGTCTTTCTAAAATACCACATTTTCCTCATTTTATGGACATGAAAACTGAGGCCTGGAAAAGGGGATGAATGGTCACATGGCTAGGAAAAGACAAAGATGGGGCAAGACTTGGATTCCAGACAATGATTATGTTTTCTGTGATGTTAAACTGCTTACTACTATTGACATCACCTTAGAGCTAGGGTAAAGGATATTGTCATATGTGGTACACAAAGATGAGGTAGGGGGAGACAGACCAGCATGTGGCTTCAGAACAGGTGAAACACATAGCAAGACTAGAATGTGTTTGGATAAGTAGGACAAGAATAATCTAAAACACAAACATCAAACTTTAAAATCACAGTATGGACCAACTGTGGCTAAGGCTCGTCTTACACAGAGCTTCATCAATATGTATTTAGGGGAAGGTTGGATGCTGGTATTTCATATTGATGCTTCTAAAGTCCTATATAAAGATGTGAAATTCACTAATGGTGAAGTCCATCCTCTTCTCTTTTTGCTGAACTGTCAATTCACTTTATTTTAAAGAACTATCCACATAGCACCTATTATGCATAAGGCATATTGTGGGAAAAGTAGATACAAAGACAAAAACAAGTCCTTACCTTAAGTAGTTTATATTATATTTCTTTGGAGAGGGCAATGGTATGGCATATGCACCATATGTTACAAGACAAGTAAAATTAAAGGTAGAAAATAAAAGCAACACAGAAGGCATCCAATATTCTGTGAGTATTGAGGAAGGAGAAAACAAAGGGGGGATTTTAAGGACAGATACATAAACAAGGTTACTCTTGACCTGACCCTAGTGTTGTGAAAAGAACATGGAATATGGGCTCAGAGAATAAGATTTTCTAATTTACTATCTATATGTATGATGTTGTGCCTCAATGTCTTCATCTATAAAATGAGAGTGTTGAGCCAGATAACTTCTAACTTGTCTTCCTGATCAAAAATCCTGATCCTGATTTTCTTTACTGTTACTTATTAGAAAAACAGTTAATGCAAAATCACCATGGAATTTAAAAGTAGAAATGAGTTTAAAGACCATGAAGTCCAAAATGGGTAAATGACCTGCCTAAGGTCACACAGTCACAATGTGTCAGCACTGACACCCAGACCCAGATCTTCTGACTCCCAGTCCAATGGTCATTCCACAACCCAATCCTACTATACATTTTTGTGGAGTTATGTAAGGAGATTTTCAATTTTGGTTCCTAACCCTTGGTTCTACACAAATCTCCTTTTTTATGAATGGACTAAAATGAACTTCTCTTAAGCCTAGATTAATTTAGGGGCATGTGTGAATTGTTTCTGTTGAGTAGTTCCAATTGTTTCAGCATTTATTTTCAAAGCTTATATTATTTTAGCCATTCTGCAAATAGAAAGAAAGCTCACACATGTATTAATAGCATCATTCGTGCAGTGTTAATTTAGAAATAGAGTAAACACAGTAATAGCAGCGTCTTCCATCTGTATTTGTTTTACAAATTGCCATTAAAATAGCCCCAAGTAGAAATCCAATGTGTAGATGAGCAGTAGATCACATGTATGGTCCAGGACTTAGATGCAACATGACTTTCTCTTCTCTTTTCCTAATTTAAGACCCACTGGTGATTGTACAGATTTTAGATACTAGAGCATAGGTTACATTCAGATATTACTCTATCTGTACATTGTGTGGAGCTCAGGAGGAGGCAGTGATGGTATGCCTGGGGTGTGCTTTCATTGACTGTTATCAACTAGGATAGAAATGAGAAAATGAAACATTATCTTCACCTCAGACTAAGGAGACATGCAGAGAAGAATCCCTACAATAATTTGTGAATCTCTATCCTAGAAGATGCAGATAAGACTATGCTGAACCAAACCAAATTACGTGATGGGAATCAAGATGGAAGTTACATGATGGGAATCAAGATGGAAGCAATAGAATATCACCACAGTCCCCAGGACTTTGCCTAATCATCTACCACAGTCAGATATGCTGGTTCTTTTTTTTTTCTGATTGGGGTAAGGGAAGGAAGTAGCTTGGCTCTCTCTGCCCTTCTGGCATATAAAATTAAGGTCCCTTTATTGTGTTTAGTATCTGAAAATTCTTAACTTTATCATGTCATGTAATTTCTAATAGAAATACTTTTCATGGCATGAAGATCAAATGTAGTTGATATTATCAAAGAAATGTGTGAGTGAAAAAGATGGGTAGATTGTCTCATGAGAATGAGGGATTTCCAGTTGGTCTCATTAGGTGTTCTATTGACATCTCCATGAAGTCAAGAAAAAAGAGGGAGGTCTCCATCATATGGTATGGATCCCCTGTAGTTAACTTATGGATAGAGGATAAGAATCACAAGTATGAAAAGGCATTGATAGGTTACCATCTTCATCAGTGGATGGAATATACACATCTATGAAAACATAGATCTGACTATTTAAAAAATAGGATAGAATTTATGGCTCTTTAGCTAGAATTTTCTCTAGGAATACTTTAAATCCAAAGGCATAGGGTCAATTAAATTCAATAAATTTTTTATTTCATAGTATACTAGGACTGTGTTAGATACTGCTTACTGAAAAAGAAATATAAGACAGGCAGTTGGAGATTTTGTTGACAAAGTACCGGGAGTGAGTTCAAATGCAGCCTCTGACACTTAATAGCTTTGTGATTCTTGGAAAGTTAATTAACATTCTTGCCTCAGTTTGCCCAAGCATAAATGGAAATAATAGTGCTTATTTTGCAAAGTTAGAATCAAATGAGATAACATCTGTAAAAATCAATTACCACCATGCCTGGCAAATAGTAGGTTGTGTATAAATGCTTGTTCCTTTCCCTAGTCCTGTGACCCAGATTTGTTCTCACAAATAAAGAGACAGAAATATAGTGAGAGGAAGATTGAAATAAATTCCAGAAAGTCTAGACAAACTACAGTGAGAAGATACAGGAGGCAGTCAATCACCTTTAATTAATTTCACATTTTTACACTCATGGATTGGGCAGTGAATCAATTTGAAAATATTGAGGATAAGTGTTTTAAACTTATTCATCTCACTGCCTCTTATAAGATGTATTGAGCACTTGAAAAAGAAATTCTGAAGATGGTGGAGTAGAAACAGCTTGTCCAAGCCACTCTGCCCCCAGATTCCCCCCAAACTATGTAAAAGGGGACTCTGAACAACTTCTGGAGCCCCAGCACCCACAGAATGACACAGAGAAGCTAACCTCCCGCTGAGGACAGACCAGAAGCCCTGCAGGAAGGACCAGCACAGCAGTCCAGGAGCCAGCAGTGCGGAGAGCGCGGGGAGCTGAGCCGAGCCCAGGTCCACATGAGCCGAGGTTTTAGCCCCAGGGCGGCAGGGCCAGCAGCCGTCTGGAGGAACCCCAGAACACCAGCAGCTGTGGCGACTCCAGAATTATCAACATAGACATGCCTAGGACAAAGTAAGAGGTTAGTGTCCTATGGACTTTGGGACTGTATTTGGGGAATGTGTCGGCTCCCTCCCCTGGGGGCTAGAAGCCACTGAGGAGACATGCCATTTTGTAGTTTTTCAGAGGCAGCTCCAGCTCCTGGCCTGCGAATTAATTGTAGGGAGATCCAGTGATCAGTCTTGGGGGGTAATCGCTCTTGCTTTAACCTCCCTGGATCTGGATTGTGATCTAGGGGGGAAGTCGTGGGTGGGTTTACAGCTTGCCAGAAAAGGAAGTTACCCCCTACACATTCGGGACGAAAATTCCCCTATCTGGCCTTAAAGCCATAGTGTGGCAACAAGCCCAAAAGTCAAGCAATTAAGTGGCAACATGCCAAGGCAAAGGAAACAGAAAAATGCAACCCTATACTCATATTTTGGGGGCATAGAGCAGGAAAAGGACTGTGAGGTCAGAAGTCCTGCTCCAAAAGCCCCAGGGGAAAACATGAGCGGGTTGCAGGCCATAGAGGACCTTAAGAAGGACTTTAAAAATCAAATAAGAGAAGTGGAGGAAAAATTGGAAAGAGAAATGATAAGGATGAAGGAAAAGTATGAAATCAGGGTCAACAGCCTGACTGAGGAAAACAACATCTTAAAAAATAGACTAACTCAAATGGCAAAGGAGTCCCAAAAGGGCAATGAGGAGAAGAATGCCTTAAAAAGTCGAATTTCCCAGATGGAAAAAGAATCTCAAAAGTTCACTGAGGAGATTCATTCCTTCAGAGTTAGACTGGAGCAAATGGAAGCTAATGACGTTATGAGAAATCAAGATGCTGTTAAGCAGATCCAAACAAACGAAAGAGTAGAAGGCAATGTGAAATATCTCATGGGAAAAACCACTGACCTGGAAAATCGATCCAGGAGAGAAAATTTAAAAATTATTGGACTACCTGAAAGCCATGATCAAAGAAAGAACCTAGAAATCACCCTTCAAGAAATTCTCAAGGAAAATTGCCCTGATGTTTTAGATCCAGAGGGCAAAATAGAGGTAGAAAGTATCCACAGATCACCTCCTGAAAAAGATCCCAAAAAGAAAACTCCCAGAAATATTATAGCCAGGTTCCAAGAATCCCCAGATCAAGGAGAAAATACTCCAAGCAGCCAGGAAGAAACAATTTCAATATTGTGGAAACACAATCAGAATAGCAGAGGACCTAGCAGCTTCTACACTGAGGGATTGACGGGCATGGAATATGATATTCCAGAGGGCAAAAGAACTGGGAATGAACCCAAGGGTCACCTACCCAGCAAAACTGAATATTTTGTTTCAGGGGAAAATATGGTCATTCAGTGGAATAGAGGACTTTCAAGCATTCTTGAGGAAAAAACCAGAATTGAATAGAAAATTTGACATCCAGACACAAGAAGCAAGAGATGCCTGAGAAGGTAATGAGGGAAAAGAAATCAAAAGGAACTTATAAAATTTGAACTATTTACATTCCTATATGGAAAAGCAACAACTGTGACTGATGATATCTTTCTCACTATGAAAATAATGGAAGAAGGGGGTGTGGTCATATGAATACATATGTGAATGTGTGTGTATATGTTTACAGTTATATATGGATAGAGGGCATAGGTTGAATTTGTTGGGAAGGGAGAATACCCAAGGGATGAAATTATGAGGGGAGAGAGGAAAGTGGCAAGAGGAGATGGGGAGAGACAGGGTAGGGTAAACTATCTCATGTAGAAGAAGTAAGGGGAAGTGGTTGCAAGGGAGGGGGAGAATAGGAAGGCTAAAAAGGCAAAACCACATTCACGTTGAATTTGGTTCAGGGAGAGAATGACATACATACTAAATGGGAAATCTCAACCTGCAGCAGGATAGGGGGAAGGGGGATGAGAGGAGGGATGATGGATGGGAGGGCATCCCTGGGGTAGGGGAGGTTGGAAGTACCCACTATAGAAGAGGAACAGGATTATGTAGGGAATGGACCAGGTGGGGGGTGGGATGAGTGGGAGGGAATTATAAGCAGCCTTGTACAATATATCTACTATGATAATGTTTTGCATAGCTAGACATGTACAACATATACTGAATTACTTATCTCCCCAGAGGGAATGGGTGACAAGGGAGGAAGGAAATGGATCTGAAATTTGAGGTCTTAACATTAAATGTTTCAAATATATATAAATACTATTATTAATACTCTTTTGCTTGTAATAGGGAGATAAGATGTGCAGGCATTGGGACAAAGATTCATCTTCCTCTAATGGAAAAGTCGATGGGGGTATGGGAGAAGGTATGGGAGAGAGAAGATTGGAGGAAGCTATATCTTGTGGGACTGCTATTCTGGGAGGGTGGGTAGGGGAATAACAGGGGGAAAATGATTGTAACTCAAAATCTGGCGGAAATGAATGATGTAAAACAGAAGTTAATAAAGCATTTGTTTAAAAAAAAAAGAAATTCCTTTACAAAGATTCCTGTAATCAGCATCAACTTGTTGAATGCTCAGACTGATGCTGTTATCATTCAGGACTAATGCATTAACATTCCATGACAAACAAATATTTTCATTCTGAGTATCAAGGGTATGAATGTGTCAAATTAATCTCGATTCATTGTAAGTGCTCAATAGTTCTGAAAAAATAGTTTGTTCTGAAATAAGTTAGTTCTTAAAGTAATAAAAGAGAATTTTGTATTTTATATTACCAAGATTTTATATAATTTCTAGTGCTGAGTATTTCTCCACCCATACAAAAATTGGAAAATTCAGTACTTTATCACTGACTCCAGTCAAGTAAATAGAAAACCCAATGCACATCAGATAAGTGTTTAAGAGAAGTTGCTGCCCCCTAACCATTAATAGATGTTGCAACCTTCTATACCAAGATTGAGTGTCCAAAAGGTTTTCATAGAGATGACTTATAAAAGAGGGCAGCTTCCACAAAAAACAAAATGTGGGCTTTTTTGTCAAATACTAACCCTAGAAATAGAGGAAGGACAATAGAATGGTAAACCACATGTCAAATGATGTGTAAGCCAAATTTTCGAAGATCACATTTTACCTGCACATAAATGGTAAAAACTGTAACCTTCCTAGAAGAAGATATTTCCCTTTTGACTTTGAATCTGTAGCACAAAACACAGTTCCAGGAACAGGAAAGGTGGTCAACAAATTCTAGCTGAATGAATGAGTGAATGAAGGAATGAATGAATCTGCATAGGCATATGATCTCACTTGCAAAAACACATATACCAATCCACGTCATTACTAGTCATTGGATGTGCAACTCTCAAGATATAGAAATGATCAATGGATGGCCATGCCTTCAGTCTTATTTTCAAGGAGTTCACTAAGAAGGCCATACTTGGACAGACCCTGGAAATTGTGACCATTACTATGCACATTAGGGCTTCACGAATGGGTGGAATCAGTATTATAGTGAAGCTGGTTCATCATCCATCTTGGTTACAGAAACTCCTGGGCCATATGTCAGATCATCATATTTGACAAAAGGGAGGTTATGGGCAAATAGATTATTGTTTTGTAAGGAGTGTATTGTTATCTTTTGGTCATTTTGCAACAACTCTCATTTATTGAGTAGAGATGAGGTATATTTAGGTTTCTGGTTCAACCAAATCTTAAAGTTTTTCAAATTCAAGGTCTATTCCTGAAAGTAAAATGAGTGACATTTTCACAGTTGCCATAAGTGGTTGGAAAATTGGGAGTTGTATTAAATTTTTTTCAAAAAAGATTGAAGTGTATAGAAGTCTGAAAATGAATCTTGGGTCAATTAAATTCATTCATTTGTGACATTTGGCAAAAACATTTCCAAAACTTCCCATCATATACTCTTTAAAATAAAGAATATGAGATAGAACGGGGAAAATGGGTAGTTGGTATGCATTTATTAGAAACCAACTTTGTGACTTTTAAATGTCTTTTAAAACAGATTATAATCATTTTCACTTGTTTTTCAGTCATTTTTCAGTTGTGTTCAGCCCTCTGTGACCCTGTTTAGAGATTTAGAGATTGTATATCCAATAGTTTTGCCAAGAAAACCCCAAATGGGGTCAGGAAGAATCGGACACAAATGAAAATTGACTAAACATACACTGGCAGAGATACTGGAATGGGTCTCCATTTTCTTCTCCAGATATTTTTACAAATGGGAAAACTGAGGCAGACAGAGTTACATGATTTGCCAGGGTCACACAGCTAGGAAGTGTCTGATTAGAACTCAAGAAAATGAATCTTTCTGATTCCAGGCCCAGAACTCTATCCATTGCATCACTTAGCTGCCCCTACTTTCAATTACAAAGCACTTATTTTTCTTTCTCTCTGATCCTTCTATTTATTAAAAGAAAAGAAAAAAAAACATTTGTAACAAATACACAGTCATGAAAAACACATTACCACATTGACCATATCCAAAAATGCATATCACATACTATCCATATCACTGCATATCACCTCTTTTACCAGGCAGTAGGTAGCATCCTACATCATGAGTTCTCTGGAATCATGGTTGGTCACCATGTGGATAAGAATTTTTATGTTTTTCCAAGTCACCCATTCTTCCAGTGTTGGTATCAGAGTATAAATTACGCTTCAGTAATACTACGACAAAATCATTAAGTCAGAATCTCAGAATTGGATGAATTCTTATAGACAAGATAATCCAAAATTCTCTCTATAGTCTACCTAAAGAGTGGTTATTAAGCCTTTATTTTGAAACTTGTATGGAGTGTGAACCCATAAGTTTCCAAGGAAGACCATTTCACTTTAGGATAGATCTACAGATATTCTATAAAATAATTACCAATACCTCTGTATTAGGTATGAAGTTTTCCTTACATCACATTGGTACTACTCTGGATATCTGGGTGCAAACAGAAAAAAGCCAAATCCTCTTCCTCTACACAGCAGCCCTTCGAAATCTTGTAGGTAGGTATCAGGTCCCTTCCAAGTCTTCTCTAATTCCATGGAAGTCACACTGTCACTGATTTCCATGTTCTCTCACCAATTCACATTACAAATCACATCTTGCCATATTTTAGTAATTCGTTTTCATGAAATTCAGTGGCCAAGAAATATGGAGGTCAAGTCACCTGATGATGAGTCTCAATGGGAATTACTCAGAAACATCTCAAAGATCAAATGTCTTCAGACACTGGAGCAAGAGCTTACAGTTTATCCAGGGTTGTGAACATGAAGAATTGTGGTGATGAAACCAGAGATGACAATAGTGAAGATGATACACTTTTATAGAGGAGTTTATTTTTAATAAAGTACATTCATTATGCTAGCACTATGAGGTAGGTAGTGCAGATAATTTCATCGATATTTTACAAATGAGCGACTGAAGCCAAGAGAAGTTGTCACATTATCAGAATCCATTTTATCCCACAACTTGTCGGCATCTGAAGCAGGACTCACAACTGTGTCTTTTGACTATGCACAACTGTATAGCCCTTTCCAAAGTACTATGATTCTTTTAAGTGATAGTGTCCATCTGGAAGAAGAAAAAGAATGTGGGTAGAAACCTATGCTGAGTCCCAGACAGATGCTGGAGTTGCTGGATAGTCCTAGAAATTTAAGTACTCATTCCTTAGGTCTCAGCCCAAAAGGGAAGATAACTTTATTCATTTATTTTAGTCAGTATGTATATTTTGTCAATATTCCCTTTTCCAGATGTCTAACAGTTTACTCATATCTGTGATCTGTGGCATAGTAGATAGAGTGCTAGACTTGGAGTCATGATAACCTAAGTTCAAATCCCACCTCTAACACTTTGAAGGCATGTGATTTAATTCAAGGACAGCACACTGGACATGAAGTCAGGAAGGCCTGAGTTCAAATCCTGCCCCAGATACTTATTAGCTTTGTGACTCTTGGCTAATCACAGTCTCTCTGTGCCTCAGTTTCTTAATCTGTAGAAAAATATATGGGGTTGTATGACATCATTTAGCTCTATGTCTATGATCCCAGAATCTTCTCTGAAATTAAATTTTATCTTCAATAAATAAAGTATGGATAATAATAGCAGCACATTATAGTGAGAATCCAATCAGATAATGTCTGGAAAGCACTTTCCAAACGTCAGAAAGCTCCATGTAAATGCCAGTTATTATTAGGAGTTTGGTTTCATGTATTCACAGGATCATAGGCTTTAAACTTAGAATGGACTTCAGGGATCATCTTAGTTCAAATCCCTCCTTTTATAGATAAGTCAACTGTCATGGGATAAAGGAAAATTTCTCCAATCTCAAAATTCACACTAATGCAAATATTGGGGCTCCTCATTTTTTTTCTCCATGTAAATAGCTGTTTCACTTTCCTCTGACCCTCTGACTTGTAAAGTTCCTTTGGATTAAAGCATGTTTTGAAATGCAGTTCAGTGGTTCCTGACCACTACCAGTAAATATCTCCTACTCTACATCTGGTCCATATGGCAAAAAGCATCTCTCATCTTTAAATAATATTTTGAGGCTTGTGGGGTTGATGTCCTCATGACAACTCTCAGAAAAATTTTAATGAAGTTCAAATGAACATTTAAGCAGTCCATTCACAACTCAATATAGGATTCAGGTGCCTCTCAGAGGCATGCTCATTCATAAGCCTTTGCTTCTAAAATGGTTGGGTTTTGCCCTTTGCAAATGTCCCCAGTTGGCAGGAGCCCTGTTTGGCTATGATTCATAATCATTTCATCACAAAGCAGGGACTGAAAAAAAAAACCCAACCATCATTTCCTGGATCCTTACAAACTCTCTCCCAGGAACATTGCTGCTTTCTCTCCCCTCCCTGAGGAACACGTGCTATTCCATAAGAGATCTAGTATTTGATAAGCACTGCACGATAGAAAGAATGAACAGAAATAGTTTTGGCCCAGTGGATAGAGCATGGGTCTTGTAGTCAGAAAGTACCAGACTTGAATCTCAATTCTGCTGTTGTTGTTCAGTCATGGCTGACTCTTCATGACCCTATCTGAGGTTTTCTTGGCAGAGATACCGAGATGGTTTGCCGTATTCTTCTCCAGCTCATTTTACAAATGAGGAACTGAGGCAAACAGGTTAAGGGACTTGCCCAGTGTCACACAGTTAGTAAATGTCCGAGGATGCCTTCCTGAATCCAAGCTCAATGCTTTATCTACTATGCTGCTTAATCTTTTAGTCTTAGTTTTGTCATTTGGAACATGAGGGTATTAGACTTTGTGACCTCTTAAAGTGCAAATCTATATCTCTGTAATGCTATGATCCTGTAAGATACTTACTAACTATTAGATCTCAAGTAAATCATTCATACTATCTCAGCCTCAGTTTCCCCATGTGTAAAACAGAAATAATAGTAACAGCTGCCTCCCAGAGTGGTGGTGAGGATCATATGGCACATGAATGCACTCCAGGAAATTTATGCACTATATAAATATCAGCAATATTATTATTAAAGTTGCCTCCACCAGAAAGCAGATGAAACAGATGTTGCCACTTCTCTGAATTCACTTAAGTTTTGCTGTTCATTTTCTTTAATAAGCCTTTCTCACACTTTATTTTACCCAAGATTTCTTAACACCACCATTGCTGCCAATTCAACACAACTCATAGTGTTTAATGTCCTCTTCGTCACTCTGCTGGCACAAAGAAACTTGTCTTTCTGCATTTTCACATTTAACTTCCTACCCTTCACTGCATCCCCTTGCCACTTCATACTAGGGGCTATAAGTTATATAGATTTTGTCAACTAGTGTCTGAGTGCGGGGTGTCCCCCAATTTAGGGAAATTCACTAGAAAAACAGGCACACACATACACACAAAATCCTTAGTTCACTACTCAGCTATTGTTGCTAACAATAACAACAACAAAAACACTCAGCAGCTATTGTTATTGAAACACTCAGGAAACAATGTAGGAACAAAAAAAAATCATAGCTTGGAAGCAAACTGCTCTTTTCAAAAGCCTAGGAAAACATCATTGACTTTCCAAAACAAAGAGGTTGAAGGAGAACAGAGCTACATAATCCTTAAAAAACAAAAACAAAAATCTCAAAAACCACCTTCCATCCAGGCCAATCCCATTTTTCTATCCTGCTGTCTGGCATGAGACACTCACATCCCAAAAGTATGGTTAGAAGTGTGGGATTAGTGTAGCCCATGTGTGTAAAAGTGAGGGAAAGAGTGTGTTGGGTGTCGATATCAAGGAGACACAAGTGTGAGACATATGATTATGCATATGTATGCTCATGTGGAAGGGGATCACATGGAACAAGATGATTCTATTGCAACATTTGGGGGAAAGAGTTGGAGTGCTTACAAGAACATTTACTATCAGCTCAGTTCTTCCCTTTGGTGGGAAGATGTGAATTAATTATATTAATAGGGACATCTTCACTCCTTTTGTATCTAAGAAGCATCCAATTTTGCAAATAGTCAAAATTCAAGTTTTTTTTTCTTGCCTTGTACTTCAGATGGCATTTGAAAATCTGGGGTTTCAAATATCATAGACTTCTGCTTACCTTACAACTGATATCTAACCTCTGTTTTCTTTCCTTCTGAGGATAATACCAATCATAGTTACATCCTTCAGAATGTGCCTGATGATCACATTGATAAAAATGGCAGCCATCCCAATTAATGTTACCTTTCTCCAATAACATGATCATGTGAATAGTCTTTGGGGATACAGAAGAGAAGTCCATTTTTTTAATACTTACTGAAAATTAGGTCTCTAATTTCCGAACCAGTCCTAATCCAGCACAAAACACTATTGCTGGTGCTCTTGGTGTGAAATGAGGTCTATGACATTTGCTAAATGCCATTTTCATACCATGTAGCCAATTAATTTTGTAACATGAGGCATTGGAAAATGCAAGTGGGTCTATTTGAACACTCAGCTCAACTTAGGAGACAATTTTGAGTCATCAATAAACATAACTAGAACATACTATTTGCCAAGTATCTCATGGGATTCAATTTGTTGGCAGTTTTATTTTGTTTTTTAAACTTTCCTACATAAAAGTCTTCATCTCCCATATTATTTCAATTCAATGCTTCAAAGGATCTAGAATCCTACCAATATGGATATGTCTTTCAGCAATGCATAGAGGAAAAATAATTTGTTCATTTGTCATTTTGCTTTTTATTCCTCTTATAGACCTAGTATAATCTGTGTGACTAAAGCATGCATAGAAAAAGGAAATCTTGGGGCGGCTAGGTGGCACAGTGAATAGAGTACCAGCCCTGGAGTCAGGAGGACCTGAGTTTAAATCTGGTCGCAGACACTTAACACAAAAATTAGCTGTGTGACCTTGGGCAAGTCACTTAACCCTAAATGCCCTCCAAAAAGCAAAAACAAAAAACAAAAAGGAAAGCTGGATTTCAGATCTTTGCGAAGTTGATCCTGCTGTAGATGACTAGGGCTTGGCCCCAGGGCATAGAGACTTTAATGAAACAAACGTTTATTGCATGAGTTTCTCTAGTAGAGGAGAGACCATTATAGTAACTAATGCCCTACCTTGTAGAGATATGAAGACCAAATGAGATAACATATGTAAAATACTTTACAAACCTTAGGCACTATATAAGTACTCGCTCTTATGATTTTGTTTCCACTTTTATGTTGAACCAGAATAGCCTGGATGAGTTCTGGCCTACTATGTCCTGGAAGAGTAAGAAAATGAGAAAAGCCATAAAATTAAAAATGAGAATGGTTCCTACAGAGGGCATTATATAGACAACATGGAGGAAGAAGAACATTCTTTTCCCAGGTATTGGGAAGGAAATTAGCCTCTAAGAAGCACATCCGATGTGACAGCTCTTATGCTGAGTATTTTGCAAATATGATCTGATTTGATCCTCAGTTCAACCTTGGGAGGTAGATCTCATGGTTATTTCCATTTTGCAAGAGAGGAAACTCAGGCCGACAAAGGTAAGATTACATTCTGAGGGTCACACAGTAAGTATCTCAAACTGCATCTGAAGTAGCTTCTTCTTGACTCCAGGGTCAGTGGTCTATCCACTGTACCACCTAGTTACCTAAGAAGGGGGTAGAAGGAGGGTTAATTTGTGAGCTGATGCATTTTAACTCATAGAAATTTTTCTCATAGCATTTTTATAAACTTTGGAAAGTAGACAATTAGTTTAAGAGTTGTTGATATGTTCTCTGATCCATATTTTTCTGAATTATGACCAATATTTTTCCCATAGTATATTTCCTCCTCCTTCATATAAAATCTAAATTGAGACCATAACACTCCCATGGTTGTGTTACATATGGTTTAGACTTCCTCTATGCTGTACATTTGATTTAATTTTTCTATTTTTCTTTTCTTCCTTTTCCTTTCTTTAATCTCAAAAGTTCAATTTCTTTGTTATTTATAAGCACATCCAGGACTGTGACATTTGAGTCTAGCTATGGTAATCCGAGTATCATTGATCTTTTTTTAATCAATTTTGTTATAATTTTTTTTGCAGATTTTTTCCATTTTTCTTCTCTTTATTGTTATTTCTTTTTCACTGTTATATGACTTCTGGATCTCTAACTAAACTCTGTTTAATCTTGTTTTGATCACTACTATTCCTCTTTGTGATATGCAGCAACACTCCTCAATTTTTCCATTACTTGATAATATTTGATAAATGAGCTTATAGTCTAAACCAGTTTTACATTTGGCTTTCATATCTTTGGCAAGCAAGTCAAATATTTGGCTAACATTCTTTGTAACCTTTTTTATCTCCTTGGTATGGTAAATTATTTAAATTAGTTCATTTTTTTAAAAATTAAATGACAAGCTTATATCTACATTCTACCTTTTACCATATCTGATTTTTTATCATCACTAACTTGCTCAAGTACGTTAGGATTGCTTCCATTATATATCATTTCTTTTTGTACCTTATTTTCATTCCTTTTCACTTGTACTCTCATGGGATAAAAGTAAAAAAAAAAATAGATTCTAATTCCACCCAAACTCAAGAAGAATCCAAATTACAACATACCTGATAAGAGCTCATCTGGTCTTTACTTGTAATTCACTAATGAAGGAGAATCTATCCCCTCCCAAAACATTTATGCTGATTGTTAGGATTTTCCTGCCTTATTAAACCTAAATCTTCATCTTTTCCATTTCAACCCAGTGTTCCATATTCTGCTTTGAGAGACCAAACAAAACAAATCTAATCCCTATTTTGCATAACAACCTTTTAAATATTTTCCCTTATACCATGTAATCCTTTCCTTCAGTAGGCTCAACATCCCTAGCTCATTCAGTCAGGTCTCATATTACATAGAAAGCTTTAGCCTTTCACCCTCTTAGTTGCCTTCCTCAGGACACTCTTCAAATTATTGATGTTCTTTTTTTCAGTTATGGTAACCAAAACTGAATGCAATATGTGAGATGCCATCTGACTAGGGCAGAATATGAGTTATCACCATCTTATTCCTAAAAGGTATACTTCTCTTCATTCAGTTTAGGATTGCATTATCATTTTTAGTTGCTGAATTATACTGCTGACTCAGGTTGAGCTATCAGTCAATTAAAAAAAAAGAAAACAAAGAAAAAAATAGATCTACTGGGGAGAAATTACCATCCAACCATCCTATACTTGCAAAATATAGCTTCATATTGTTAGATATAGTCCAATTTCTAGCTGGTAAAAAAAAAAAATTCTGGATTCTGATTCTATCATTCTATGCATTAACTATCCCTCACAGTTTCATCATCTACAAAATGTGAAAAGCATTCTATTTATGCCTTTATAAAATCCTTGATAAGAATGCTAATCAACAGAAGGTCAAATACAGAATCCTGGGACTCTCATCTAGAACCCACATTGACTATTCTTTGATTCGAGCTATCCAATCTACTCTAAATCCTTCTAATAGTGAAATAATCTAGTTCATTTGATCCACAATTTCTAAAAAGAACAGCATGAAATATTTTACAAGTATATCATATATGCATATGTCTATCCCCTGTCTATGTATTCAGTAACCCTATTTCCTAAAAAAAATAATACTTATCTGGTAAGATTTATGTTTGATTAAGTCATTCTCATTTATTATAATCAGTTTTCTGTTTTGTATCTTCACGAAAAGAAACCCCTTTAATGATACCTTCTATGATTTTGCCAGTTGAAGTCAAATTCATTGTATTACAATTTCTAGACTATGTTCATATTCATTAAAATATTGTGATATTTGTCCTTCTTAAGTCCTGTCCTATACCTCGGTTTCCATAAACTTTCAAGTATCTCTAACAATAGAATTGCATCTGCCCATTCTTTAGATACTGAGAATTTAGTTTATCTGGGTCAGGATATGAATTCCTCAAGAGTGACTTGATATCTTTTTTATTGTGTTCTTACTTAATAACAATTTCCTGTTTTTGTTATTTTGAAAGTGAAAGTCACCCTCTTTGACTGAGGAAACAGAAATAAAATAGGAATTGAGCAACTTTCTCTCTGTTGTCAGTTATCATCATGCCATCCTTCCCAAACACTGGTCTGATCCTTTTTATCCCCTTCTTTTATCTAAAATAGCTTTAAAAATCATTTTGTGTCTTTTGTATCACTTGCCAATCTGAGCTCATTCTGAGTTTCAGTCCTTGTGATGCTATTTTTGAAGGATACTGCCATGCTTTTAGATTCTTTGTCACTTGCCCTTGTTTCCCCTTTCTGTGTACATTTTTTTTTAATTAATGAGTTCCTGTTGCATCTATGTTGTTCTCATCAAACAAACCCCATTTTTCCTGCTAACAGGAATGATTTCGTTTTGTGTCTTTACAATTTCATTTTGGCAAATTTCCCATCCTTCCTGAACTGACTTCCCCTGTGGAAGTTTAGTCCATGTCACCTAACCTATCCTTCCTCTGAACCCTACAAAATCTTGTTTTCCCAAACTCAAGGGTACACTTTGGTCTAACGAGTCAGTGGTCTGACTGTACACAGATGGCTGATTAAGTAAAGACTCCTACATCAATAGCGAGTCATTTCCTGTCTGTTAAAATATAATCAAATTTGTTTCTGCGTGTGTAATGTTTGATGCTGCTTTCCATGTGTAATGGCCTAACAATTCTTTCTTGAAGAGAGAATTCATAATGT
The DNA here is from genome assembly GCA_011680675.1 of Gymnobelideus leadbeateri. NCBI lineage: Eukaryota > Metazoa > Chordata > Mammalia > Diprotodontia > Petauridae > Gymnobelideus > Gymnobelideus leadbeateri. The sequence goes on from WOXC01003058.1 coordinate 177,953, forward strand.
ATAGGCATGAGCATTCTAAAAACTATAAATCTTCAACATGTCTCATTTTTTTAATTAAACAAATGCTTTATTAACTTCTGGTTTACATCATTCAATTCCACCAGGTTATGTTACATTTTTCCACCATTTTTCCCTACCCACCACCCCACAATAGCAGTCCCACTAGATATCCCCTCATCCAATCTGCTCTCTCCCATATCTTCTCCCATATCCCCTTCGACTTTGCCATTAGGGCAAGGTGAATCTCTGAGCCCCAATGCCTGGACATCTTATGAAACATTTAATTTTAAAACTTTGATTTTCAGATCCATTCCCTTCCTCCTTGTCACCCACTCCCTCTGAGAAGATAAGCAATTCAGTATGTGTTGTACATGTATAGCTATGCAAAACATTACCATAGTAGATATATTGTAAAAGACTGCTTATATTTCCCTCCCACCCATCTCACCTCCCACCTGGTCCATTCCCTACTTTGATCCTGTCCCTCTTTGATAGTAGGTACTTCCAACCTCCCCTCCCCCCAGAATGCCGTCCCCTCCATCATCCCCCCTCTCATCTCCCTTTCCCCTACTCAGGAGAGTGAGTGAGGGTAAGATAATCCATTTAGTCTGTATGTGATTCTCTCCTTGAGCCAACTTCAATGAGAATATGCTTTTGCCTTTTTGCCTTCCTGTTATTCCCCTCCCCTGCAACTACTTCCCCTTGCCTCTTCTACATGAGATAGTTTACCCTACCCTGTCTCTCTCCATCTCCTCTTGCCACTTTCCTCTCTCACCTCTTGACTTCACCCCTTAAGAATCATTCCTTCCTTGGGGCGGCTAGGTGGCACAGGGAGCAGAGCACCGGCCCCAGAGCGAGAAGGACCCGAGCTCGGATCCGGCCCCAGACACCCAACACACAAACAAAAACCCAGACTCTCGACCCCGGGCAAGTCACCCAACCCCAATTGCCCTCCAAAAAAAAAAAAAAGAATCATCCCTTCCCATCAAATTCAACCTGTGCCCTCTATCCATGTATACCTGTGAACATATGCCATGTACCCTTCTTCAATTATTTTCATAATGAGAAAGGTTTCATCAAACACAGTTATTGTTTTTCCATGTAGGAATGTAAATAGTCCAACTTTGATAAGTTCCTGTTGATTTCTTTTCCTTGATTACCTTCTCAAGCATCTCTTGCTTCTTGCGTCTGAATGTCAAATTTTCTATTCAACTCTGGTTTTTTCATCAAGAATGCTTGAAAGTCCTCTATTCCACTGAATGACCATATTTTCCCCTGAAACAAGATATTCAGTTTTGCTGGGTAGGTGACCCTTGGCTTCAGTCCCAGCTCTTTTGCCCTCTGGAATATCATATTGCATGCTCTTCGATCCCTCAGTGTAGAAGCTGCCAGGTCCCGGGCTATTCTGATTGTGTTTCCACAATATTGAAATTGTTTCTTCCTGGCTGCTTGTAGTATTTTCTCCTTGATCTGGGGATTCTGGAACCTGGCTATAATATTCCTGGGAGTTTTCTTTTGGGATCTTTTTCAGGAGGTGATCGGTGGATTCTTTCAACCTCTATTTTGCCCTCTGGATCTAAAACATCAGGGCAGTTTTCCTTGAGAATTTCTTGAAGGGTGATTTCTAGGTTCTTTCTTTGATCATGGCTTTCAGGTTGTCCAATAATTTTTAAATTATCTCTCCTGGATCTATTTTCCAGGTCAATGGTTTTTCCCATGAGATATTTCACATTGCCTTCTATTCTTTCATTTGTTTGGATCTGTTTAATAGTATCTTGATTTCTCATAAAGTCACTAGCTTCCATTTGCTCCAGTCTAACTCTGAAGGAATGAATCTCCTCAGTGAGCTTTTGCAATTCTTTTTCCATCTGGCAAATTCGACTTTTTAAGGCATTCTTCTCCTCATTGCCTTTCTGAGCCTCTTTTGCCATTTGAGTTAGTCTATTTTTTAAGGTGTTATTTTCCTCAGTCAGACTGTTGACTGTCATTTCATACTTTTCTTGCATCTTTTTCAATTCTCTTCCCAATTTTTCCCCCACTTCTCTTATCTGCTTCTTAAGGTCCTCTATGGCCTGCTACTGCTCATGTTTTCCCCTGGGGCTTTTGCTGCAGGAGTTCTGACTTCACAGTCCTCCTCCATGCTTTGAGCCTCTTTGCCCCTAAAATAGGAGTCCAATGTTGAACTTTTCTGTTTATTTTGTTTCATTTGCTTAGGCATATTGCCACTTAATTACTTGATTTTTGGGCTTGTTGCCACAGTAGGACTCTGCCACCAGACAGGGGAGCTTCCGCCCAAACGTGGGGTCTTCACAACTTCTGCCAGTTGTGTGGCCTCTGTAAAGCCTCCATCCACTCTGGCAAGTTGGATACCCACCCCAAACTTCCCCCCCAGACCACAATGCAGATCCAGGCAGTTTAAAGCAAGAGCGATTAACCCCCAGACTGATTGCTGGATCTTCCTACAGTTCACAGACCAGGAGCTAGAGCCACTACTGACACTGCAAAATGGCTTCTGTGCAGCTGTTTCTTCAGCAGCTTTTTGCCCCCAGGGAAGGAAGCCACACGTTCCCCAAATACTGGTCCCAAAGTCCATAGGGCACTAACCTCTCACTTTGTCCTAGGCATATCTGTGCTGATAATTCTGGAATCGCCACAATTGCTGGTGCTCTGGGGTTCCTCCAGCTGGCTGAAGGCCCGGCCACCCTGGCGCTAAAACCGTGGACCTGGGCTCAGCTCTGTGTGCTGTGCTGTTGGTTCCCAGTGTGCTGTGCTGCCTGCTCTCAGAATGCTGTGCTGCCTACTCTCTGAGCGCTGCGCTGGCCACTCCCTGCAGGGCTGCTGGGCTGTTTTCAGCAGGAGGTTAGCTTCTCTGTGCTGTTCTGTGGGTGCTGTGGCTCCAGAAGTTGTTTGGAGTCCCTTTTCACATTGTTTGAAATTTGTGTGGGGCAGAGCACATTGGAAATGCTGTTTCTACTCCGCCTTCTTGGCTCCGCCCCCATGTCTCATTTTTTATCACAGATTCACATTTTCTCATAGATTTCTTACCATGCTCACCTATTCACATTCTTGCATTAAAGTCATCAAGTCGAAACATATGCTGATTTTCTTTCAAGGATCTGATTGAGTTCTTCATAGATTTTTCTATAACTCTTCATCTTTGGCAATGTCCATTAGTATACAGGCTGCAAACATTTTCACTGAAGTCTTTTTGAAAATACTCATGAAGTTCACTGCAATATGTAATAACGAAATGTCTCATCAGTTCCCCTGTATCTATGAATTTGTGAACCAACCTTCCCTCAAGGTGTGCAGAATCTACCAGAGGAAAATAATATGTAATCACTATCACAAAAATACATACAGTAATTTGTGGGATTCTAAGTAATGGGGAGACAGGGATAGGCTTTGTGTAAAAAGTAGCCTTTAGGTTTAATCTTGAATGGGGCTGGGGATTCCAAGGGGTGGAAGAGGAAAGAGCAAATTCTAGGAATGGGAATTGGCCAATATAGTAATTTGCCTTTCATCACTATTTGTTACAAGGTTTGGATTTTCTTTTGATTTTTTACAATTATAGGAGGATATGGAACAGAGAGACAGTAGATTTTTGGTAATTAAAAATAATATATGTGTATATGTATGTGTGTGTGTTTATATGTTTATATGCATGGATGTGTTTATATGCATAAAGCAGATGTAACATGCAGCACTGGAACAGGAAATAGAAAAGCACTCTGGTATCTTTGCCAAGAAAAGCCCAAATGGGGTCACAAAGAGTCAGACATGACTGAAACTACTCAACAACAATAGAATCATCCAGTACAGAAGATATCAGGTAGATTGGCTTGACTATAAGATAGAGTCCATGAAGGAAAATAATGTGAAATATCTAGAACTATAAAGTCTTATTTGTCAGATTCAGTTTTTTTTTTCTTTCTCTCCCCTTAATTAAACAGAGTTATTTAGTGGTTACCCAATCTAGTAACTAGATTTCTTTTCCTCAAAGAAAAATGTTCATTAGTTATGTCATAGTGAGGATTCTGTTGATTTGAAGGTTGGACTAGGTAATCCATTGAGGACCCTTCCAACCCTCAGCTTCTTTGATTTTGCAAGATTACGCTGTGCATACATGGTTTTTATCCTCATCATGCCCCATTAATAGAATGGGAACTCCTAGAGAGAAGCACTTTTATTTTTGTTTTTGTATCCAATAAACCTTACACCTCATAAATGCTTAACGTTTGTACAATTATTGTTTGTTGAATTTGGCCATTCAAGCATATATGACCTTGATTATTAAACTAATTGTTTTGTAACCAGACTGTAAACTCTTAAGGCACAGTAATGATCATTCTGCAATGGAAAAAGCATGGAATTGAAACTCAGAAAATCTATAGAGTGATGCCCACATCTTTTCTATCCTTTGTTTTCTCTGGGTTAGTGAAGTTAGAATCAGATTAACCAGAAACCCCTTATCTCTTTGTCACTGCCTGGCTCCAGACTTATATGTTCTTACCTTCTCTCCATTTAGTGTACCTCTCCTCACACAGAAATGGAAGAAATATTGATTTGCTACATTCAACAAGTCCTAGACCTTATTGCTAAAGGTCAAACCATAATATTTCAAAGCTGAGAACATTCAAAATTTCATTGGTCAATATTGAGTGAAGAACTGGGATGAGACCAGAGGAATTCTGAGATGACAAAGAGTAAAAAAAAAAAGAAAGTAAGACCCATAAGCACTGGAGTATGCCCCTTCCAGTTGAACAGGATATTTTGACTTTCTAGTACTTGTGTACAGGCCCTCCAAAGTCAAGAACTGTTTCCTTGTTTATTAACCATTCCTCCAAACCTGGACTCCATTCACCAGTCCATTCCAGTCTTTCCAGACCATCCAGTTCATCCAAACTTCCAACTCCTCTCCTAATGTGTTCCTTACTAGCATGTGACTGTAGAAAGCCTCTTTACTTCTCTGGGTTTCAGTTATACTATAAATAAAAAGGAAATAATTATATTTAAAATGTCTATATCACATGATGAATTTGAGAAAATCATCTTGTAAACTGTAAGTTACTACATAAATATTTTATTGTTTTAGTTTTAGTTGGCCTAGCTGCCTAGCTGTTTCTGACTGTCGTCTGGTAAGACAGGTCAGATTTGAGTCAATCCTTCTGTCACTGGGCATCTGCAAGACTGCTGGAATGTTTCCTCCAAGATTAGGCAGATTTGCCTGAAGATTAACATTCAATTACCTGCCTAGGAAATGCAATTAGAAGCACAAAAGGCACCCAATAACCCAAGGTTGTCTAGAAACAGAGCCACACTACATGTCACATGAGATAAAGCAAAGAGACCTAGCTAGAGTCTGTCTCTCCTTTTAGAACAAGGGTTGTTAACCTTTTATGTTTGTGTCCTGTATTCCTTTGGCAGTCTGTTGAAACCTATGGGCCCCTTTTTACAATATTTTAAATGTATAAAACAAAGAACATAGGAGTGTAAAGAAAATCAATCATGTTAAAATACAACTAAGAAAATATTTTTAAAATTCCAAAGTGACAGAACCCAGAAGGATTAATTCCTACATTAAATGTAGCCTCATCAACAGTCAATTAAAGATCAATTGGGAGGGATGGCCCTGCCCCTACCTCACCCTAACCTAGTCAAAGCACCCTCATTCTTAAGCACTGTGTCACCAGATGGCCAGAAGAAGTCAGGGACTGTATGATCTATGTGGCTAAATGCTAAATCAATATGTCCTTCACATCTCCAGATGTTCCAGCAGAACTCTCAGAATTTGAATGCCCCCAGAGGTCAATTTAACCTCTGAAGCACTAATAGAAACCACGTTTCACTCAGAAATGAAACAAAAATAAGCAAAAGGGCAAAGATAATTTACACCATTCCTGTCCACACCAAATTCAGGTTGTAATTACATGATAGGAGAGCAAGCACCAAGGTCAATGACAAATGAATTGTCATCTGTCATTGCATCTGCCACACAACCTATCTTGTGGCAGAAGGTATTCTTTTTTTCCATTTGTTTGTTTGTTTTTCAATTGCATACACTGGTCCTATATCAACAAGGCAGAGGAAATGAAGTCAATTCACTGATGTTTCTTCCAACAATCTCTCCAATGTAAAAGTGCATAGAGGTCACCCATACTCCATAAAATTATATATATGCTCATACTTTTTGGCATGTGGGTTTGAAAAGTGTCAATCACAATCCAGAATTCATCATTATTGAAAAGTTTTGCTTTCCAGAGAAGATGTCAAGACTCAATGAGTTTTCTCATTTGTTAGAGACATGGCTTCCCAAAGGTCAGCCTTCCCAATCAGTGTTTGGCACAGGGAAGGAAAGGAGCCTTTTGCATAACACCACTGGAAGACCCTCAATACAGTCAGTTTGGATACTTACATTTGGTGAGTGAAAAATTAAAACTAAAAATAAAGATCAAATGTATAATTTACATGCTGGAGTTGATCCTATTAGATTTTCCAATTAAGGAATTCAAATATGACTTGTGAGGCAAACTAGTATATGAAAAAGGGAGGGAGGTGAAAGAAAAGAGAGTTGGAGAAGGGCGGCTGATGTCTTAATAAATACCTCCAAGCCAAAAAAGGCATGAAGAGACCAAGCATGGTAAAGCAGCTTCTAGCAAATGTGATCTGCTCAAGAAATTATCTTGGGGTTTTGTTCAGCTCAGAAGTGGGGAATAAGAGCCCTTTTTCAGTGTCTTGCCAACCCATGATTCATCTAGTTCACCAAAGTATACCCATGGATTTCTTCTTTCTCTTTGGGTATCTATCTGTTGTTTTTTTTGTTTGTTTGTTTTGTTTTGTTTTTTGGTTGTTTGTTTTTTGTTTTTTTTTACAAACAAACAAGCAAACAAACCAAAAACTTGCATTTTGAGAGTGCAGCCCAGTGTAATGGACAGAATTTGGAATTAAATTAAAGTGTGCTTCTATTATATACCAAATGCTGTTCCTAGATGCAAGAGATATAAAGACAATAAGGAAATAAATGCCCCCTAGGGACTTTCAGTTGAAAGGGAACTCCACACATGCATAAATACATGCATATTTTATGTGTGTTTCTATCTATCTATCTATCTATCTATCTATCTATGTACATATGTATATATGTACACTTATGTTTATATATGTGTGTGCCTTCCAGGTGAATGTAAATTATATAATAGATATAACAACACTGAAAACATTTACATATAAACAATTATTTATTAAGCACCTACTAGGTGTTTGCCATCTTACTAGGTATTGTAGGCATTGAGGATACACAAAGTAAAACAACCTCTATGCTTATATACACACATATTACCTATGAGATACATGAAAGGTAAAAGGAGTAGGGAGACAAAGGGGAAAAGGGAATGACCAGGACAGAAAAACAGAGAGGATGGAAAGGGGAGGGCAGGGAGGGAGAGGTAGCAGGGAGCATGTAGACATAACTAATTTCTTAGCCAAGAACTGGTTTGAAATCTTGACACATGTTGACTGTGTGACACTGGTCAAACTGCTTAACCAATCAGTGCTCTAAGAAACTCTTTAGGACAATATGTTGAAGAGAGAGAACCATCACACATAAGCGAATGATTTACGAGGCCCAGTGCTCTTTTCATTGTATCCAACTCCTTAATTTTACTGATGAGGAAACTGAGGCCACAGGAGGTTCAATGAATTGTTCATAGTCTCATGCATAATAAGTAGCTGGCCTGAGATTTGAACACAGATTTTTTGACTACAGATTCAGCAATCATCCCATTATACCACACTGTCCCCTAGAGATAAGTCAATCAACAAGCATTTTAAGTGTCTACTATGTGCCAGACATTGTACTAGGCTCTGAGGATACAAGGACAAAAAAGAAATAGTTCCTGCTCTCTGGAAGATGAAATATGAGGAGGGCTTAGTCTATACTATTTAGGCTAGATGGGCATATGGTCATCTTCCCAAGAGATTAGACTATGTCTTATTCTTTTCCCAGCATAGCTATAATCTAACTTTGGAGTAGTGACCAAACTCCCTGGATTGAAGTCTAAAGACCTGGGTTCTAATCCAGACTTCTTGACTAATTTTTGCAAATTTGGTTAACTAACTTAGCCTTTTTCAGACTCAGCTACCTCATATATTGAAGGAAGTCAGACTAGATCACAGAAGCAGAGAATTTCTGAAAGGGAACTAATCCAACTCAAAGTAAAAAAAGGAGCCTCCACCACAACATACCCAACAAGTTGCCAGTCAAACTTTGAAGACATCCAATGATGGGGCAAATGCCACCTCCTAGGGTTGCCCATCCCATTCACTGTAGAGTTATACTAATTGGAAACATATTGCTAACATTGACCTCTTTGAAACTATTACTTTTGTACCATTCTCAAAAAGGCAAGAAGAATAAATTTATCCCTTTACCATATGATAAGCCTTCTGGTCCTTGAAAAATGCTACTTTATCTCCCTTTTGTCTTTTATTCTCCAGGCTAAACACTCCCCAGTTCTTTCAACTGATCCTCATATGATATGGATGTGGAGTCAAGATGACCTGAGTTCTAATTCTGCCTCAGACAGTTGCCATCTGTGTGAATGTGGGCAGGTCAGTTCATATCTTTGTCCAAGTTTGCTTATCTGTAAAATGATATAGTAATAGCACCTACCCCCTCGGGAGGCTGAGGTGGCCAAATGAGATAGCATGTAAAGCATACTCAGTATTATCATGAGCAATCGGCAAACATTTATTAAGTTCCTACTATGTTCCAGTCCCTGATCTAGGTGTTGAGACTACAAATACCAAATATGAAAGAATTATTATTCACAAGGAACTTGCCCCATCATTGGGATATGCCCACTCAGTTGTCTAGAAAAAAGGTAAAAAGCATCTCGACCTTCCTAACTTGCCTAGGACCCTGACATCCTAGGATCACGAGCTGGAAATTGGCTTAGTCAGTATCTGGGGTGGGGAACCTGAGGCTTTGAGGTCAATGTGACCTTCTAGGTCCTTGACTGCAGCCTTTTGATTGAGTCCAAGTTTTACAGAACAAATATTCTTACTAAGGGGAATGGTTCTGTGAAGTTCAGACTAAGTCAAAGGGCTGCACTTGAGGACCTAGAGGGCCACATGTGACCTTGAAGTTACAGGTTCCCCACTCCTGGTCTATAAAGTGCACCTCCATTTTACAAATGGGAAAACTGAGGTCCACGGAGATCAAGGTCAAGTAAATGATAATCTTTATTGTTGTATAGACCAGACACGGGGCGAATATGATCTGAGCATGAAGACCCTAACCTTGGGAAAGGGACTTATTAGAGACTGAGTGACCATCACAGAAACAAGTGATGTGGACTGATGTCTTATTCCCTTACCAAGTGACATTCTAAGAATGGTAGACAACCAAGGCTATCATATTGGATCAGCATGGCACAGCACATTGTTCACTGCTACATACATTTGATGTCAGTGTAATTCACAAGGGAGTCTCTCAGTATTCAGGATGGTGAGGTCCAGGGTCAATTTTACTGAATAGAGCTTCCATTTCAGGGAAAGGGGGATTATGTCTACTAATCATATGGACTTCTAAGCCTTTTGTCTTTCTAATGGATTCTCAGTACCCTATAATTTGAGTCCAAGCACAAATCAGTTGGTTCATAAAACTAATGTACATGGGATCTTATTCTATGGGATTTAGAGCTAGAGCAGGCCTTAGAGATAATTATTGCTACCAAGCACATAATTTTTGAATGAATAGCAGCGTAAGTTTCAAAGCAACTAGTCTTAAGGTAGTCTTCATCACTTTTTTCTTTGTTAACACATTCTTCCTGTAAGGTTGTATAGTTGTGAATTCCTATAATCAACTCCTATAATCAATCCTATAATCAGTTAATCAGTAAACATTATATTTTCTAAAAAATCCAAGTTGCAGGAGACCCAGGAACAAAAAGGAGATTGATTATGGACTCAAGTAGGCTACTGACTATTTTCTAGTCATGATCCACATGTAATGAGTGTTTCATTAATTGATATGATTATAGATTTAGAAGTAGAAATGACCTTCTAAGTAAGAGATTCTTTTTTTTTTTTTGCTTTTTGAAAGGGGAAGGCAGGGCAGTTGAGGTTAAATGACTTGCCCAAGGTCACACAGCTAGTAAGTGTTAAGTGGCTGAGGTTGTATTTGAACTCAGGTCCTCCTGACTCCAGAGCCGGTGCTTTATTCATTGCACCATCTATCCACCCCTAAGTCAGAGATTTTTAACTTCTTTTTGGATCATGAAATCTTTTGGTAGTCTGGGAAAGCCTATGGATACTATTTCAGAATAATGTTTTAATATATAAATAGAGTACATATAATTACAAAGGAAAATAAGCACATTGAAATACAGTTACCACAATAATTGCATAAAAAACAAACCAAAAAATAAGTTTACAAACCCCAGGCTAAGGATATCCATTGTAGGCTTTCTAGTCCTCTTTTTACAGTTTAAGAAACTGGGGCCCAGAGAGTTACAGTGACTTGCTTAAGGTCAGGTATTAAATGACTGATCCAGGATATGAACCCATGTCTTCTGATTGCAAAGTCAGCACTCTTTCCACCATAGCACATTGCATCCCAGGGATACAATTCAAGAAATGGACAAACAGAAAAGGAAGTAGACTACTCATGTAACAAGAAAGAAGGTCCAGAGATATACAACCTGGGCTATTTGCTGGAACCAATAAAATGTATGAAGATCAAGAGGAAGATTTTTGTCATGTTGGGAATATCATTCATGGAGGATTGATGGTAGAACATGAAGAGGAATTACACTAGGTGGAAATATGTAAATTGATTGTGAGCTGTAAAATTGGAGGAAATACCCATATCATTGAAATAACAGAGACATTGAAGGATTGGTCTTAAAGGCATTCAGTACATAATTTTCCAGATGGCCATCATGAGTCAGATTTAGTCTTGTCTTATTCAGTTCCAGGCCTTAACAGATTTCCTGGACATCTTGAGCCAGGGCCCTCCATTCAGGAAATCATCATCCCCTAAATGAAAATTAGACACCACTGGAACCTCATTGGACTTTCATAGGCCAGATGACCTAATCTTGCTTAGTTCTAGGACTCCAAGCACTCACTGGACACTTCCAGTCAAACTAACTTCCTCCACCTTCCCCATCTTTCCAGCTCCCTCTATTGTGTTCAAATATACTTTGAAGGAACTGCTTAAAAATGCATTTACTCCTATTGCTAGGGCCTAAGACAGTGCCAGACAGTGCCAGTCACATAGCAAACACTAAATCTCTCTCTCTCTCTCTCTCTCTCTCTCTCTCTCTCTCTCTCTCTCTCTCTCACACACACACACACACACACACACACAGATTCCTCTTCTGTCATCAGAGGATAGAGAGGTAAGTTGGTCTCTCCAAAATCATATCTTCTCAAAAAGTAATAAGTATCAAATGATTATGTTAACCCTGTGTTTGAAAAATGAAAAGATTGGGCGGAGCCAAGATGGCAGACTAGAAACAGCATTTCCAATGTGCTCTGCCCCACACAAATTTTGAACAATGTGAAAGGGGGCTCTGAACAACTTCTGGAGCCAGAGCACCCACAGAACGGCACAGAGAAGCTAACCTCCTGCTGAAAACAGCCCAGCAGCCCTGCAGGGAGCGGCCAGCACAGCACTCAGAGAGCAGGCAGCACAGCATTCGGAGAGCAGGCAGCACAGCACACTGGGAACCAACAGCACAGCACACAGAGCTGAGCCCAGGTCCGCGGTTTTAGCCCCAGGGTGGCCAGGCCTTCAGCCAGCTGGAGGAACCCCAGAACACCAGCAATTGTGGCGATTCCAGAATTATCAGCACAGATATGCCTAGGACAAAGTGAGAGGTTAGTGCCCTATGGACTTTGGGACCAGTATTTGGGGAACGTGTGGCTTCCTCCCCTGGGGGCAAAAAGCTGCTGAAGAAACAGCTGCACAGAAGCCATTTTGCAGTGTCAGTAGTGGCTCTAGCTCCTGGTCTGTGAACTGTAGGAAGATCCAGCAATCAGTCTGGGGGTTAATCGCTCTTGCTTTAAACTGCCTGGATCTGCATTGTGGTCTGGGGGGGAAGTTTGGGGTGGGTATCCAACTTGCCAGAGTGGGTGGAGGCTTTACAGAGGCCACACAACTGGCAGAAGTTGTGAAGACCCCACGTTTGGGCGGAAGCTCCCCTGTCTGGTGGCAGAGTCCTACTGTGGCAACAAGCCCAAAAATCAAGTAATTAAGTGGCAATATGCCTAGGCAAATGAAACAAAATAAACAGAAAAGTTCAACATTGGACTCCTATTTTAGGGGCAAAGAGGCTCAAAGCATGGAGGAGGACTGTGAAGTCAGAACTCCTGCAGCAAAAGCCCCAGGGGAAAACATGAGCAGTAGCAGGCCATAGAGGACCTTAAGAAGCAGATAAGAGAAGTGGGGGAAAATTTGGGAAGAGAAATGAAAAAGATGCAAGAAAAGTATGAAATGACAGTCAACAGCCTGACTGAGGAGAACAACACCTTAAAAAATAGACTAACTCAAATGGCAAAAGAGGCTCAGAAAGGCAATGAGGAGAAGAATGCCTTAAAAAGTCGAATTTGCCAGATGGAAAAAGAATTGCAAAAGCTCACTGAGGAGATTCATTCCTTCAGAGTTAGACTGGAGCAAATGGAAGCTAGTGACTTTATGAGAAATCAAGATACTATTAAACAGATCCAAACAAATGAAAGAATAGAAGGCAATGTGAAATACCTCATGGGAAAAACCATTGACCTGGAAAATAGATCCAGGGGAGATAATTTAAAAATTATTGGACAACCTGAAAGCCATGATCAAAGAAAGAACCTAGAAATCACCCTTCAAGAAATTCTCAAGGAAAATTGCCCTGATGTTTTAGACCCAGTGGGGAAAATAGAGGTTGAAAGAATCCACCAATCACCTCCTGAAAAAGATCCCAAAAAGAAAACTCCTAGGAATATTATAGCCAGGCTCCAGAACTCCCAGATCAAGGAGAAAATACTTCAAGCAGCCAGGAAGAAACAATTTCAATATTGTGGAAACAAAATCATAATAGCCCGGGACCTGGCAGCTTCTACACTGAGGGATCGAAGAGCATGCAATATGATATTCCAAAGGGCAAAAGAGCTGGGATTGAAGCCAAGGGTCACCTACCCAGCAAAACTGAGTGTCTTGTTTCAGGGGAAAATATGGTCATTCAGTGGAATAGAGGACTTTCAAGCATTCTTGATGAAAAAACCAGAGTTGAATAGAAAATTTGACATTCAGACGCAAGAAGCAAGAGATGCTTGAGAAGGTAATCAAGGAAAAGAAATCAACAGGAACTTATCAAAGTTAGACTATTTACATTCCTACATGGAAAAATAATAACTGTGTTTGATGAAACCTTTCTCATTATGAAAATAATTGAAGAAGAGTACATGGCATATGTTCACAGGTATACATGGATAGAGGGCACAGGTTGAATTTGATGGGAAGGGATGATTCTTTTTTTTTTTGGAGGGCAATTGGGGTTGGGTGACTTGCCCGGGGTCGAGAGGCTGGGTTTTTGTTTGTGTGTTGGGTGTCTGGGGCTGGATCCGAGCTCGGGTCCTTCTGGCTCAGGGGCCGGTGCTCTGCTCCCTGTGCCGCCTAGCCACCCCAAGGAAGGGTTGATTCTTAAGGGGTGAAGTCAAGAGGTGAGAGAGGAAAGTGGCAAGAGGAGATGGAGAGAGACAGGGTAGGGTAAACTATCTCATGTAGAAGAGGCAAGGGGAAGGAGTTGCAGGGGAGGGGAAGAACAGGAAGGCCAAAAGGCAGAAGCATATTCTCATTGAAGTTGGCTCAGGGAGAGAATGACATACATACTAAATGGAATATCTTACCCTCACTCACTCTCCTGAGTGGGGAAAAGGGGGATGAGAGGGGGGATGATGGAGGGGAGGGCATTCTGGGGGGGGAGGTTGGAAGTACCCGCTATCAAGGAGGGACAGGATCAAGGTGGGGAGTGGGCCAGGTGGGAGGAGAGACGGGTGGGAGGGAAATATAAACAGTCTTTTAAGGTGTATCTACTGTGGTGGTGTTTTGCATGGCTATACATGTGCAGCGCATACTGAGTTGCTTATCTTCTCAGGGGGAGTGGTTGGCGGGGGAGGAAGGGAATGGATCTGGGGGTCGAAGTTTTAAAATTAAATGTTTCATAGGACGTCCAGCCAGTGGGGCTCGGGGATTCACCTTGCCCTAATGGCAGGGTCAAGGGGGGTATGGGGGAAGATATGGGAGAGAGTGGATTGGATGAGGGGATATCTAGTGGGACTGCTATTCTGGGGTAGTGGGTAGGGAGAGAGTGGGGGAAGTGATGTGACTCATAATCTGGTGGAGATGAATGGTGTCAGCCAGAAGTTAATAAAGCATTTGTTTAATTAAAAAAAATAAAAAAATAAAAATGAAAAGATTTAAACTTTTGGGATAAGAATTCATTATTTGGTAAAAAAATATGGTTGTGAAAACTGGAAAGTAGTCTGGCAGAAATTGAGCAGACAAATATCTCACATCATTTACCAAATAAGTTCAAAATGGATATATGATCTAGACATAAAGGGAGATAATATAAGAAAATTAGAAGAACATGGGATGCATTAATATCAGAGTTACGGGTAGGAATATAATTTATGAATAAACAAGAGAGAGAAAGCATTTTAAGGTGTAAAATGGATAATTTCATAGGTAAAGCATTGATGCTATACAAATGTGAATTATAGTGGTTATTTTTCTTGGTCATTAAGTCAGGGAATAAGCATTTATCCAGTGTCAGATTTCTTCTCACTGCTACCTTTCTTTCCCCTTCTATCTTCTCTAATGTTCTAAATGACTCTAAGGTCTCATTTCCAATTTAATATATAATTTGATTTTTTTTCTCTTTTAAAACTAGATTGTGTTGCTTTTTTGTCATTTTTAACATTACCAAGATTCACCTTTTTCTCCCTCCCTTGCTCCCATCCCAGACTGTCACCTTTTTTAAAAAAATCAATTTTTTAGTCATAAAATATGTTCACCCTACTCTTAGAAAGTAGCCTAAATATTTTATTTCTAGCAGTAAGTCAGTTTTGAGAACCCCAAACTTCTTGTCATGTGAAGTAATCCATTTTATTCTGAGAAAACTGTAAATGTTCTGAAACTCCTCTTCACTAAGTCTAATAATGCTTCCTGTAATGTCATTCATTGGTCTAAGAAGATCCAAGTTCTCCCTGAGAGAACTTTTGGCCTCAGTGAGGCCAAACAGGAGCAGTTAATCAGTTAATCAACCTCCATTAAACACTATTATGTGTTAGACACACACACACACACACACACACACACACACACAGATAGATAAATAGATAGAAAGCTAAATGATAGAAATGATCATGCTGGACGTAGAGTCAGTAAGTCCTGAGTTCAAATCTGGTTCATTCCAGACACTTACTGGGTGTGTGACCCTGAATGAGTCACTTGACCTCTGCCTCAGTTTCTTCACTTCCAAAATACTAATAGCACCTGAATCCCAAAGTTGTTGTCAGGCTAAAAATAAGATAGATTTGCAAAGACTTTGAGAACATTAAAATATTATATTATTTTATTAAATAATTGGTGTGGGGAGATACTAATAACTAGGGGGATCAGGAGAGACTTCATATAAAAACCAGCACATGAGCTGAGCCTTAAAGAAAAGTAGATACTCAGATAGATAAAAGCAAATAGGGAGTTGTTGGGTGGGGGGGGGGGTAGGCAGTGAAAAGGTATAGAGATGGGAATTGGGATACTGTATATTAGCAACAGCAAGGAGTCTAGTTCAGCTGAATTGTAGTGTTCATAGAAGGAAGTGACATGTAATATTTTTGGAAAAGTAGGCCGGGGTCAGGTGGTGAGAGACATTAAATGCCAAACATTTGGTTGCAATTGACCTTCAAGGTAATAGAAAGCCACAGGCATTGATTGAGTAGAAGGACATAATCAAACTATGATTTATGGAAATCTCTTTATGTGCTATGTAAAGGCTTGCTTTGAACAAGAAAACACTTGAGGTAGAAAGGCAATTATGAGGCATTTGCAAGAGTACAGTCTAGAGGAAATAAGGGACACTGAGGGGATGGCTATCTGAGTAGAGAGAAGGGGATGGGATGCAAGAGGTCGTGGGGAGAGAGAAAAGACAAAAATTGGCAACTTACAGGTTATATGATGTGAATGAGAGGGAGAAGTAAACACAGTGACTGGGAGGAGAATGGTACCTTTGAAAGAAAGAAAGAAGTCTGAGGAGATTGAATGGGCTCAGAGTTGGGGGAGATAATGAGTTCCACTTTAAACCTGTTGACTTTGTAATGTCTATGAAATATTTAGATTGCCCTATCCAATTGTCAGTTTTGGATAAAAGAATTGATTCAGGAGAAAGATTAGTATTAGATATATTGATAAGGGTGGCATCAACAAGATGATAAGTAAACCCCTGGGGAATGATGATGTAACCAAGGGAAGACGTAAAAAGTCAAGGGAAGGGGACCGAAGACAGAGTCCTGGAACTACCCATAGTTGGAATGATGTTATTAGGATATGGTTGATGATACTGGAAAGCAGAATGAGATGAGTAGGTGGATAGCTAAGAAGAGAATTAATCTTCCTTCAATCATATGCCCTTTGTGCTTTTTTACTGGAAAGAAAAAAAAAAAGGTAGAGAAGAGATTATATGACATACCTGTCAGGGTTTTCTTTTTCCCCTTGGGAAATATCCCTTATAAGAACTGTCCTTAAAGGTCATATTAAGAAGGATATCTGATGAAGAGAGAAAAGCTACCTGCACCACAGGCTGGAGTCTTCCTGAAAAATAATTTCTCAGTGAGATGTCACTACAACACTTGTTCATTTATCACCTGTCTTCTATGGCCAGAGGACGGTGACATGTTTAAGTTCTCTCCACATGTCACACTGTCAATAAAACCTGGGTACTCTCAGTAGGGCTTTGTACAAGTGTAGTGATGGTAGACACATCACTTGGTCTATTTATTCACATAGAGTTTGCCTCTCTGGTACCGTCTTTGTCTTGGTCAATCTGTGAAATCAGCTTAAGGAATGCTTTTAGAAAAAGGATGGTGGGCTGAGAAAGAGGCAAAAATGCTGGCAAGGGAGAGATCTGAAAATAGGAGCATTGGCCTAGCAAGGAGATGGGACTTGGGGAGTGTGGGGGTGCAGGGTGGGCAGGAGATAGGACAGAATATGAATCATGCATGCTCAGTGCTTGACAAAACTGACTACAAATTAGTGATCATCTCTTAGCAAACAGAATATCATACAGTATTAAAGAAAGTGACTTCCTAAAGATCCCTAGCCTTGAAAATACCGATACAAACATGAAAATGTGTTCCTCGTGTACTTTGTGTTCCACAAAACCGGCCTGCTTGTTATGCCCTGGAAACAGCATTCCATTTCTCAACTTCTTTGTCTTGGTACCAACTGTTCCCTGCACTTGGAACATTCTCCCTGCTCACCTCTGCCTCTTGGGGTTCAGTGACTAAAGACCTAGCTCGGATCTCCCTCTTATTAAAGCCTTCTCTGATACCCACTTTCTCACTCAGACGTGGGTTATAATGATCTCTTCTACCTTAGAAAGTCACTTTTTGTATACATTTTATTTACTTGTCTATTTAAATGTTCTAACCAGTAGAAAAAAAATGTAAGCTCCTTGAGGGCAGTTTATTTTATCTTTATTTTTCCAGAATCTAATGTGTATCTTACACATGGTAGACACTCTGTAATGTCTGCTCAAGTGAACTGAATTCAAGATATTTTCCTAACATGTTTATATAATGACTAAGTGTTTGGTCATCTTTTCATCCTATATGGAAACTAGGAAGATATTTTATTTTTGAAGTTGATACAATGGATTACAATGGAGGTGAAATGTATGTCCTTCACCATGATGGTGGCATTTCTGTGACAGAGAAGACTCAACTCTGAGCCTCCTTACTTAGCTGGAGGCCTTAGCTCAAGACAAAAATCACAACATCAGTAATGGGAAGGACACTGAGATCCAAGAGTCCTAGGTTTGATCTTTAGTTTATTTTATGATCTTCAGAAGCAAGTTATTTCCTCTGTCTGGGTCAAGGTTTCCTCATTTGAAAAGCACTGGACTAGATGTTCCTTCTAGCTTTGATACCCTGAGTCCAGTTCCCATCTCCATGGTTATGACCATATTATAGAAAGTGAGCTATCAGTCCATCCACTGGCAGGACAGGACAAGAAAGATACGTAGTGGAAAGCTGAGGGGGGGGGGCAAGGAAGAGTGGTGAGTCATGCTGTCATCATTACAACTAAAAATAATCACAGCATATTAAAATAACACACTTCCCCTCTATAAAAATGAAAAAAAAATTTAACCTATATGCCTGTAGTTTTCCATTTCTAAACAGGACTCCATTGGCATAAAAGCCCATTCCTTGAAAATGTTAGCTATCCTTCTGAGAAATAAGGGAGAAGAATTGGATTGGTTGCATATGTAATATGGAGGACTATTTAGATTTATCCTGTTCTCCCTCATAGGAGAAAGCTAAGAACAGTTGGTGGAAAATTACCGGAAGAAGGTTTCTGCTCAATCAGATGGAGCATCCTTACATTTAGAGCCCATTCCAAAATGCAATGGGCTATTGTCTTAGGTAGTAAGTTCCCCATCACTGGTGGTATACAAATATAAATGTCTATTTCTCTCCTTCCTGCTTTTATTTTAGCAAATACATTTTAAAATCATTGTTGTAAATATTATTTCTTTGTGTTATTTGGAGAAATAACATCTTAAATGCTGTAGAAAAGATTTTGCCTTTGAGTCAAACTATGCAATTTCCACGGATCCTTCCAGCTCTAGTCAGCTTAGCCACTTGTAACTATGTGTCTCATTAGTCACCAGCCATGGCCTTTACAATAACCTTAATATAAAGGCAAATGCCCCAGAGTAATGTTAGCCAGAGGTTACTCCCTTCATCTGCAGCCCCACTCCCCAAGGTCTTCCAGAAGCTGAAGCAAGTATGTCCTGCGTCATCAGATCTAGATTTGTGCCTTTCAGTTCACAGAGTTGAGTCTTACTGATTCCCCCACCCCTTTGAATATTTTTAATAACAACAATCCTTCTCACACTACTGGAAAATATTATACTTTGATTGTATTTGAAGGGGCACCAAAGGGACAGCAGGAGCAACTTGAGAGTATAAAAATCCATCTCAGATCTGCATAGTGAATCATTGGTTATTTTTATAGCTGAAACAGAATTGATCTAAAACTTAGTTATCCATGCACTTCAAGCAGGGGAACAGTTTCTGCTCTTGCTGACAGTCATGGAAGTTGGACAGGAGAAGAGCAATACAACTTGCCCAGGTTTTCTCCCCTACCCCATGCTCAGCACTCTCTATCAAGTCTAAAATAGCACCAATGTTCCAAACTGAAGAAAGGAACGGAAAATATACTTCCCTCTTTTTGTTCTACCATGTCCCTGTATGCAATTCCCTATTGGCATTTTTTTTTTGTAAGAATAACTGCTTGGAAAGTACTTGATCAATAAAAATAAGGTTATTTGAATGTGCAGAAAATGTCAGAACCTTTGGGAATGCAAAGTAGGATGCAGATGTTTGTTAATTACATTTACCAAGGCAGTACAATTGATGAAGCCTACATCACATATATGTCATTACTAAAGAAACATCTGTTCCCCCCCCACTCTCCTGACTCAATATATAGACAGCCCTCACCCACAGTAGCTGACAGGTCCTGTGAAAATGTGACTTGTCTATCCAATTGAATCATTATATAGGAGATTTGACTGAAAAGCTTATTGATAATTCATGTTGGGGGAATTTATGGGTAACACATAGGGATATAGGTCAAAGAAAGACCTCATCCCATTGTTGCAGAGATCCATGACTGATTAGCCACAAGCCTTTTTTGATACATATGTGTGTGTACACATTTATGTATATGTATATATATTATATACATACATATATACATACATATACACATGTGTGTATATGAACTTATTTGTATGTAGTATGGGGTCTTCATCTGTCCATTTTCAGTGGTGACAACTCAATCTCAGTATGGGGCAGAGATTAGGTTAAAAAATATGAGAAGGAAGAAAATAATGAGCCAATTGCTAAGATGGAAAGCTCACCTGTATTTTTCCTGTGCATAAAGGAATTTCCCAATAGCAATGTTCCTATAGTTCTTATAAAAAAAAAACCCTGGGATCTTTAGATGGTTACAAGTTTAGTATGTGCCAACAATTTGTCAGAGCAGATATTTTTTAATAAAAAAATAATGTTAATTTAGCATGCTTTAATAGAAGCATAACTAGAAAATGAGGAAGGTCTCCTTCCATTGTAATCTGTGCTGATTAGACCATACATGGAATATTGTATAAGTGCCTGGGTTTTATGCTTAAGTGAAACATTGACAATTGATTGATAAAACATTTGTTAAATGTCTACTATGTTCCAGTCAATGTGACAAGAACTGAGGACACAGAAAGAGAAAAAAGTCCCTACATTCACGGAATTTATAATCTAATGGGAGGAGTTTGCAAGCTTATGTGACAAGTGAGCATGTAACCAGAAATGGACAGGGAGGCAAACGGTAATTACATTTTAAGGGACATTGAAATTCACTGATGATTCTCAACAATAGTCTAATAAATGATAATGATGATAGATGATAATAATGATGTGGGATGATGTTGACTGATGCTGATAAAAAACAAGACACATATTTGAGGGTTAGGTATGAAAGGATGGGTAAGATAGTTTTGTGGTTCTCAAGATTTGGTCATAATTATGACCAAAAGGAGTGAGTTAACAAAGAGTCAATTTTTTCAGTTCTCAGTAGAAGAAGGAAAATGGGGAATGGAGTGGAAAGAGCAATAGGTTCAGTCAAAGAAACTGGTTTTGAATTTCAGCTCTATATTTGAAACCTGCATGACCTTGGTCAGATAACTTTGCCTTTCTGGGTCTAAAGTTCTTACTTAAGCAAGTTGCATGAAATGTCTAAATAACCTGTAAATTTCTTTGCAGCTCTGAATTTCTTATTGTTTTGTAACACATCAAATTATCCCTTCAATTTTCATTCTCATGCGATATATATTGAGAGTGACTACCAACCTCACAGATGTAAAGATAACCTTATGTGGATAGATAGAATGTAAAATGGCTAATTTAAATTGTGTTAATGTTTTTAAAAGTTTTGCACAAACAAAATCAATGCAGTCAAAATTAGAAGGAAAGCAGGAAATAAGGGAATGGGCGATTATAGCAAGTTTCTTTGATAAATGTCTTGTTTCTCAAATATATAGAGAACTGAGCAAAATTTATATTTAAAATGAGTTATTTGGGGGGTGGAGCCAAGATGGCAGTGTAAAATAAGTTATTCCCCAATTTATAAATGTACAAAGTATATGAACAGGCAGTTTCCAGAAGAAAAAAATCAAAGTTATAAATAGTCGAATAAAAATACTCTAAATCACTAATAATACTGCTACTAGGTTTGCATCCCAAAGAGATCAAAGAAAAAGGAAAAGTACTCATATATACTGTTATAAACAAAAATCACAGTCTATGGAGTGAAAGAAAAGATCCTTTATTTATGTTCCTCTGGAGAAGTGGGTGTGTGTTCCCTCATGGGACAAGACACACATATGCACCTCACAGAAGTGGAACAAAGATTATATAGGCTCATCCCTGTCACAATCATTTGTCCCAACCAGGTAGGACATCCCTTTCCTGAGCTGCCCCTCACCTGAATGGTCCCTCTTTTCCAGCCAGAGTCAGACAATGAGCTTAGTCCCGGCCCCTGCCCTTCCTCCTCCCCCTTATAGATTTCTTCCCATTATATTATTGGATAGTGCATTCTGCTCTCTCCTCCCTCACCTTGACCTAGATCCTCCCACACATCCTGCACAAAGCATTCCTTGTTCCTAGAGTATCTGTGGAAACTGAAATATCAGTAATTCTCACATATACAAAAATATTTATAGCAGTTTTTTTTTTTTGTGGTGACAAAGAATCAGAAACTGAGAGGATGTTTTCCATTTTGGGAAATGTTTTAACAAGTTATATTGTGTGTTTGTGATGAAATACTATTGTACTATAAGAAATGATAGAGGGAGTAGTTTCAGAAAAAAAAAGAAAAACCCTTGGAAAGATTTATATGAACTGATGAAAAGTGAAGTATGCAGAACTAGAAGAATATTGTACACATTATAACAGCAATATTGTAAGGATGATTAACTCTGAAAGACTT
Organism: Gymnobelideus leadbeateri; assembly: GCA_011680675.1. Classification (NCBI taxonomy): domain Eukaryota; kingdom Metazoa; phylum Chordata; class Mammalia; order Diprotodontia; family Petauridae; genus Gymnobelideus; species Gymnobelideus leadbeateri. The sequence goes on from WOXC01003058.1 coordinate 200,274, forward strand.
AGCTACTCAGATCAACACGATAAGCCATGAAAAATCCAAAGGACTTATGATGAAAATCCATCTACGTCCAGAGAGAAAACTGATGATCTCTGAGTACAGATTGTCTCATATTTTTTTTCATTTTATATTTCTTGCTTTTTTCACAACATGGCTAATGTGGAAATATATTTTGTATGACTTCACATGTAAAGTAAGGTATTGCATGTCTTCTAAATGGGTCACGTAGGGGTTGTAATGCTATCCACAGAAGCTTTCGGGAAGAAGTGGTACTGTGAACAGCTTTTAAGGTTCTGATTACACTGTATAGCGAACACTCTCTTTATTCCATAACAAATCTAAGCAAGACATTCACAGAAAATCAAGGTACAGCATTGACAATATTAAAACTTCTCAAAGTACAATAGTTAAAGTCTTCCACTCATAGGTCACTCTTAAGTTAACTCAATCAGTCACATATTCAGCAGTCAATTACACAAAACCCTCCACCACTTAGGTCAATAGTAAACTACAATTCCATAATTACTCAGTACCCAAGGAGAGGTCTTTTCATCTTGACTTGGGGCCAGTTCTCAGATTCCCTGGATCCCCTTTCATGGTCCCAGATTCTATCTGGATTCAACATACTGTTGCCTGGGTTCAATGGCAGACAGCTCCCAGTTCCTTGTCCAGTTGTCTGGATACGTCCTGCTCCACCCTGAAGTTCACAGGGTCCATCCCATCTCAACTCCTTCATAATTTCTGCTCCTGGGAATTCAAGGTTCAGCCAAGCCACAAACAAAAAAAAATCTCAGCATCCCAGTCATGCTTCCTCAGTCACCTGGGCTCCTGGCTCCTGGCTCCAGGCTGTGGGCTGCAGGCTCCTGGAATCCTGTTCAGAAGAAGCTCCACCACCACAAGTTCTCAGGAAATTCTAGCTCAGTTCTCTATTCTCTCTTCTGTAGCTGCTCTGCCACCAGATGCTGGCCTCAAGAAATTTGGACTGTGCCTCTCTGGGGCTTTTCCTTAATATACACACAGCATTAGCTACTTCCTGTTTCAGTCAACCCCTTCCTGCTATGTCAGTAACAGGAGACAGGAGTTCATACCTTCTGTTTCTCTAACTGAGGCTTGATCAATTACTAAGTCCTAAGTACCTGCTACCTTTGCCAACACAAAGGGGTCTTCAAATTCAAATCACAATACCATCACAAGGGTGAAGGGAGAGACTCTTTGGAAATGAATATAAACATCAATAAAAAATTAAAAGGAGATAACCTTCTGCCGATGTGCTTCTGATATTGCTGCTCATGAACCACCATCATATACTTCCCATTAACAGTCAACCAGTAGATTTAATTAGTTTTTATTAGCAAATGTATTTGTAAATGTGGTATAGCAAGGATTGGTACAAAATAAGTCCCCACTCTAAGCCTGGGGCATACTTTTCCTCAAATGCAGAATACACAGGAAAAGTAGGATCAAACCTAGCACACAGTGGTAGGGAGACACACCTGAAGAGAGAATTTATGGCAAAGAAATAACTCACAATTCATCATACTAGAAATATTTCCCCCTTTGTGAAGACCCCCTGAAGTTCCCATTAAGTAAAGTTTTCTGTCACTCTCTAAGGAACTGGGACTTTCCAATGTATATAATCAGCACTTATCTCAACCATGAGGGGTCCCACTCCCTGAAGCTAACTTCCCTCCCAATGTCTGATAGTGGGAGTCCTTTGTTTCCTCTGTAGAATTGACATACAATTCCCCTTGGGTGACTATATCTCAGCATCCTTTTGTCCTCAGTGTATCTATGCTCCCAGATGGAAGCATTGTCATCTACTAACCTGGTCTCTCTGATCCTGGCTTAATGCACTGACTGCTACTAGTCCTGTCTTTGATGCTATTATGAGTGGGGAAGATGGAGAGGATAGAAGGGGCTTGTCCTCTTTTTCTCTCATAAAGAGCAATTCACCCTCAAATTCTTAGCTCCAACTCATGAACTAGAATTGAAAGAAAGAAAGAAAGAAAGAAAGAAAGAAAGAAAGAAAGAAAGAAAGAAAGAAAGAAAGAAGGAAGGAAGGAAAGAAAGGGAAAAAAAGAAAGAAAGAAAGAAAGAGAGAGAGAGAGAGAGAGAGAGAGAAAGAAAGAGAGGAAGAAAATATCAGAAGCACATCAGCAGAAGGTTATCTCCTGTACTGAGAGTCTTCCATTGTTGAACCTGCAAACTTCTGTAATTTATTTGCTGAAGGGAAGTCCCCAGAGGCATAACTATCTTATTTGGTTACCCAATCAAGCTTTTCATTTCTTCATAAAATGAAAGAGGTCACCATTGATAAAGGGATCACAGAGTTAAATTCAACTCATTGATGTATTTAAAATTTCATGATGTATGATAGCATTTTGTTATTAAATTAACTGAGCTACAGGACATTGGAGAAGGGGAGCATGTCATTCTATATACACTATGATCCTGTGACCAACAGAAGAATTTATTTCATAAGCCTCTGAATTTGCTTTTGTTCCTTCTCTTAGAATTTTTCTTTTTCCTTTTTTTTTATTTTTTGCTATTCTGAACTTGGTAAACATCAACAGATATAAACATTTACATATATAAATAACGACAAAGAGGACTGAATAGGGAAAAGATAAATTTCTATTAACACATTACTTGTTAATAGTTAATAAACTCTTACTTAGTGCCTGTTGGGTGCCAAGAACAGAGCTAAGTTCTGTGCACATATAGAAGAAAAAAAACAAAAGATGGTCCCTGCTGTCAGGGAGCTTAAAATTTAAGGGGAGAATATAACAAAATGAAGGTGAAAAAAGAAGGGAAGGAGATACCTCATGCAAGGGCATGGTGGAAAAGTCAAAGAAGTCCAAAATGGCTACAGCAGGTGAGAAATGAGGGTGTTTCTAAGGAGATGCCAATTCAAATTATTTGTGCCCAAGTTGCTCTGCTTCTCTGTGTGAGCCATTGGCTATCTTGATATCTTCTGTACATTAAAAAAAAAAAATCGGGGCAGCTAGGTGGTGCAGTGAGTACTGGAGTCAAAAGGACCTGAGTTCGGATTCGGCCTCAGACACTTAACACACACACAAACAAAAACCTAGCCATGTGACCTTGGGCAAGTTACTTAACCCCAATCGCCCTCCAAAAAGCAAAAAAAAAAAAAAAAAAAAAATCATTGATGCTCTTTGCTTTCTTCTCTCTTTTGTACTCCTTTTTTTTGCATTAAAACCTCTAACTGCACTCTGCCTTGCCAATTTCTGTACTCCTTCTCTAAAACAACAAGTCTATCTTTCCAACAAATATGGATAGTAAAATTTAAATAAATCCACACATTGTCCATGATTGACGATAATATAAATTTGAACTATCATCTCTCTGTTAAGAGGTAGGAAGCATGAATCCATACTTCTTTTCTGTATTACAATTGGTTATTGAATGCATCTTAAGTTTTTCAAAGTTTAGTTCTTGTTATAATGTTATACAAAATGTTCTCTTGGTCCTTCTCACTTTGCTCTCCCTCAGTTCCTACAAAACACCCCAGTTTTATCTAAATCAGTCCCTTTCATCATTTTTCATGGTATCATAATATTCCATAATATATAGCACTTGTATTGGGGTAATTCCCTAGGTTTTTACTCAAGCTAGCAGCTTGAACACCCCCACCCAAAAAAAAAAAAAAGGTCTATTACTTCTGCCTCAGGATTCTAGGGGTAAACCTTAAGGCTTGTAAGTTCTCCATGACATAGTTGCTCGCAAGTCCCACTCAAGTACATTTCCCACAATAACCAGTTAATATCTCCCACTATGATTTAACTAATTAATATCATTTTTACCAAAATATAATTTTTTTCAAAAGTTACAGTATGGACTAAACTATAACCATAAGTCAGAAACATACTCCTTTCTCCTCAACTCAGTCATGAAAAAAAAAAATTAAGTTCTTTCCTATTGTTCTTTATTTCTTTCATAGAGCATTCCTTTCTTCCTCCCTTTTCTTTCTTCTCTTAATCAAATTCAACAAGAAAACAAATACCTTTTGTCCAGGTACTGTTATTTAACTCACTCCAAGATCCTTGGAGACTGGAGGATTCTAAAGAGACCCTTGTATCATCTAAACTATAAGTATCACAATTGTCTAGCCTAACCCTTTCTAATCATTCACATTCATTTGCCTCTTAGGCTTTCTTTTTACTATTGTGTTTGCAAGTCAAAATTTCTACTTACATTTTTTATCAAAAGATTGAAAATTCTTTCTTCCATTAAAGTTGCATTTTAATTTTGGGTGGTGGAAGGAAAGTCAGCTTTGCAGGTTTATTAACAATTGTAAGACTTTTTCACTTTTAGTAAATTTCATTCCACACCTTTCCTTACATTATTATAATTGCTACCATGTCTTACTTGAATTCTTTTTTCTGGCTGCTTTTGATATTCTTTCCTTTGACCTGGAACCTCTTGATTTGAGCTGTGGCATTTCTGATAATTTTCATACTGAATTTTTCCAAGGAGGTGTCCAGGACACACACAGAGAGTTTTCAATTTTACTTTGCCTTCTGACTAGAATAGTTCTCTTCCTTTGCATTTATTAATTATTAATATATGTTTTCCAAGTGGGTTTTTTTGGCCATAATTTTCAAAGACTACAATCTATCCTTCATTTATCTCTCATTAACCATTTAAAGTCTTTTTTTTAATAATTGATACCTTGGGTTTTCTTCTTTTTTAGTCTTATTTTATTTACATTATGTATTTATGGTGTACATAGACATGTCTGTGTGCTTCTCTCATGAAATTATTGAGTGCTATTTGTTTCATTCTAATTTTCAAGAAATATTTTTTTCTCGTGTAAGGGGCAGCCAGGTGGTGCAGTGCTTGGAGTGTTGAACATGGAGGCAGGAAGACCTTAGTTCAAATCCACTCTCAGGCACATCCTAGCTATGTGAACCTTTGGAAAATCATTCAGCCTGTGTTTGCCTCAGTTTCTTCATCTGAAAATGGGATTAATAATATCAACTACCTCCCAGAGTTGTTAAGAGGATCAAATGAAATATTCAAAGTGCTTATCACAGTGCCTGTCAGATAATAGGCACTGTAGAAATAATATTATTAGCATAAATATCAGTATTACATATCTTCAAAGTTGTGTATCCTCCTTTTAATATATTTTTCTTTCACCAAGTTCTTTTTTGGGGGGGCTCTCATTCCATTTTTCCTGATACTCTTATAGTCCTTGTGCCCAAATCATTTTTTTCCCTGAGACTCAGCTGTAGTTCTTGTGCAATTACTCTCTTCTTTTGTGTTCATCTTTTGGCCATCTCTTAGCCCATACTATTTCTTCATTGTGTTTGTTATCATATTCTGCTTACTCATATCTCTAGCTTCAATTCTTGATTTGATGCCAGGGTCAAACTCTTCTTTCCCCAACTCCAGCTTTTGTAGCATGGCCAGGGCCTGTTTGGTTCAGCCATTAATTCCATGTATTTGCTCCCATATCCTCAGCTTTTTCTGTATTCAGTGTAGTACCTAGTTTGGGGTTGCCCCTGGAACATGCTGTTTCTGAATGCTGTGGTCTTTAGGTAACCCTGGTCTATCCTCAGCCATACCCCTGCTAAGTCCAGTTACTCCTATGTCATCTGAACAGACCACTGGCAGGTTTTTTGTTCATTTATAGATCTCATGCTGGCTTCCCTGGTGGAATCCCTTCCTCAATGCCTAGATGTTTTGGGATGATTTTCTGTACAGTCTTAGACTGTCTGAAGTTGTTTACTTTTCTGTCTCTTTGTATTTCTTCAGCATTATTAACTCTTATTCCTTTTAGGTATATTTATTAAGTGTATATATTTGAGAGCTGAGCTCTTCTATGACATTTCAGTTAATCATTTTATCAGTGGATTTCTTTCATTGGAAATAGTGAGTGGCTAAGTGACTATCTGTAGGGACATTACAAGAGTGAGAGACATTGGGCTGTGTGATTTCTAGGATTTCTTCTCACTCTAATATCTTATGATCTTATATTGGAGTATTCACATGAAGACACTAACTGTAGAGAATTTTGGATCTAGAAGAAAAAAAAATACAGTGAAACCATTAGAATCTGAGTAATAATATTCTTGAGATATTAGTTCTGTGACCAAAGGATATAACTTACTGCTTGTATGGTAGGAAGTTCATACTTTCAATATTATATCTATAGTTATATCTATCTACATATGTGAGTTAATAGTATTATTACTATTAATATCATCCTTTTAATTTTTTTTGCACACTATAGCACTTCATCAATCAGATCAAAAGTCACCCAAAGGAGAGCAGTCTAATAATCTTCTCAGGAAATACTACATGCATGTAGATGCTTTGAAGGATATTTAGATGGTTTATCTGTTTAACTAATCCATCACTATCTAACCTTTGAGAACTATTATAGAAGAATGATGAACTGGGCCCTGATTTATAATCGAAACAGGACAGGAAACTACATTGCATTTACAAAAATGCACAACTCTTTCAATCATACTAATCTACCCTATGACACAAGAACTCATTTTGTTTACAATAATAACTTCACACCCATGCTATATGACTACAAATTATAGTGCACCACAGTATCAGAAAGATAAAAAAATGATCCAAAAGAGTATGGAGAAAGAAATAATGGTCAATAGTAAATTGCAACATATCCCCTATTTTCCAGATGTATATTGTCCAGGAAGTGATTAGAATAGGATTTCAATTTATAACATAGCAAGAATGAGTGATGAGATTGACAGCCAGAGTGCTTCATTAATATTCTCTAAAGTGTTAAAAGGTCTAGAATAAGGCTTCCAGACAGTTGGGTTAATCCTCTTAAGTGGTACTTGAAGGAGAACATAAGTAAGTTCTGCAAAGGATGAAAAGCCATGGTCTAGTTAATACCTGCTGAGATCACAGAAACAAGGACAAATAGAATCACTAGTGTTATCATTCCCCAATCATATAGATAGGAAAACTAAGATGAAAGCAAGCTACAATGACCTAATATATCAAGTTGAACAAGATGGGGTATGGGTTTGGGCATGGTGATTAATTGGGGGATTTTTTAAGATAAAAGATGCCATGTATGACTAAACCCACCAATAAGGTTCTCTTAACCACCTTTTCGTTGTTTTTATTTTGTCATTTCAGCTTTGCCAATTCTTCTGGACCCTATTTTAGGTTTTTTGGCAAGATGGTATAGTGGATATAGCGCCAGGTCTGGAGACAGGAAGACCCGTCTTCCTGAGATCAAATCTGAACCCAGACACTTACTAGCTGTGTAACCCTGGGCAAGTCACTTAACCCGGGTTGCCCCAGTTTCCTAATCTGTAAAGTGAATTGGAGAAGAAAATGGCAAACCACTCCCATATCTTTGCCATTAAAACCCCCTAACACTTAATAAATGCCCAATGACTTACAGAATGAGTCCTTGAACACAACAGTGAATAAGAGTTTTCTAAAGAGAATTACTGATATATTTTCAATACTGAACCTAATCAATGTCAGCACAGAGTATCTAAACCACATATTATATGTAATAATACCCATATGGTATTGTTTTGTGTAAATTAAAATGAACTATAATGCCATTACTTTCAACAATTATAAAATCTGAGGCACAGAGGTCAATGGCATAATATATGAGTCTAGACCTCAAAATAGCTCTTGACCAATGCCTTCAATGCCCTTAGACCAGGAATGCTTTGCCTTTTTGTCCCTTTTTGGCAGCCTGGTGACACATATGGACCTCTTTTCAGAATAATGTTTTCACAGACACAAAGAAAAATATATAGAATTTCAAAGGAATCAATTATGTTTAAATACAGTTATCAAAGTAAATAGACTTATCCAGGGAAGCACAGTTAATAAGTGGCAGAGTGCGGTGGCTATTAAACCCCGAATTTAATACAGATCTTCTCATTCTGAACTGACTCAAAACAAAATTAAATCAAAACCCTTTTTTAACTGATTTTTTTTTTAATATGGGAGATTCCTAATTGAGAAACTCCATTAAAGATACAAATTTTCTCCATGTATTTTTTTTTCAGATATACTTATATATGTATGAGATGCCTCTTCTGATAGAATGTAAGCTTCTGGAGGGAAGAGAATATATACATATATATATATATATATACACACACACATATATATGTATGTATATATACTCACACACATTGTATATATGTAAATGTTTATATATATGTGTGTATGTCTGTATTTATATACATACATATATGTATATGTGTATGTTTGTATACACACATATATAATGTATATATACACACATGTGTGTATGTATATATGTGTGTATATATACATATGTATATTGTGTATGTGTGTATACACATACACACCACACACATATACACATATATATCCCACCTGGCACAGTATCTAATTCCTAGAAAAGAATGTAAATACTTGTTGATTAGTTGATTAAGTCACTGTTTATGAAGAAAACATTGGACCTGGGAGTCAGGAAGTCCTGAATTCAATTTCAGTCTCAGACACTTAATTGTGTTACCCTCGGCAAATCATAAAACATCTATTGGACTCAGTTTTCTCATTTGATACTTGATGAGGTTGTTAGGAGGATAAAATATGTCATTTATAAAACGCTTTACAAATCTTAAGGTTCTATGTTAATTTATCATCATCATTATTATTATTGATTGTTCTTGTTATCTGAGAGAATTGTCAGAGGCACTGAGAAGTTAGTACATTTCCCTGATTCACATAGCCAGTATATGACAGAGGTGGGATGAAAGGGGGTCAGAAGGAAAGGGGATAAGCATTTAAATAGCACCTAGTATGTGGCAGCCATTGTTCTAATGCTAATGCTCACTTTTTGTGAGATGGGGGAGAAATAAAGGGGTAGCAAAAAAGAGGTAAATTAATCTGATTCATTGATATGATTCATCTGAGACTAAATTGTAATATGAAATTCTCTGGACTTATCAGTAGCATCAATGGCCATCTTAAAGCTCCTAAGTTGTGCCAATCATTATGTTGGGTCCTGGAATAAAAAGATGAATACGCAATAATGTCTATCCACAAGTATTTTACATTCTATAAGTTGGAAAATAAAGCACTAAAATTGTAGTTTGCATAACCATAATCACAGAAAATATTGAGGATAGTAAGGAACAAATTAGAAATATATACATAACAAAAACATTTCTAAAGATTGTTGTGGTTACAAAATGCTTTAAAAATCCTGTGAATTGGGTAGCATAAATATTATCATTCCCATTTTGTTGAAGAGAATACCGAGTCTCTGACAGGTGAAGGGATTTGCTAGAGATCATACAGCTTGTGGGGTAGAATTAGAATTTCAATGCTTATCTTTGGATTCCAAATATAATCACATAAATTCTAAAAATTGGCATTTCCTCTTTGAATTTTTAAAATAGGTCATAAGGAAAAGCTTTAGTGAGCAAAGCAAGAAGGTATAAGAAATGAGAGGGTGCCATATTTGGATAAGTTATTTATTATGAAAAATAAGAAGACTGGTTACCATTATGGCCTTGGCATGTAGAGTTCCCTTTGCTATTGTCATGTCCATGCCAGCTCAGCAAAATCCATTGTACTACACGTAAGGAACAGATGAGCAACCCACCTCCTGCACCCCTGTGTATGGAGTTTGTGATGAAGGATGAAGAGTTTTAATAGTTTCTTTAAGACATTCAATTTGACATTGTTATTTTCACATGCTTAATTAAATGTTTGCTCGTAAACAGATGTCAGATGCTCAGAAATCTCACTTAATGTAATTAAAATACACATACAGTATGCTCAGATAAATGTTCTTTGGCTTTGATAATTTTTTAGATACTCATCAAAATCCATATTTAGCATTACGCTATAGCTTGTTTTAAGCAGACTGCTAGTGGTAAGGAGCTGTCTCTATCAAATGCCTCCCCAGCAGGGAGAAAAATAATTAGAAGAGTGAAAAAAATCATGGAATAAGTGATGTGGGAATGTTGAGCTGCATTAAATGTTCTGCCCTTGTGCCTTCCATTCTGAGGTTTCTGTGTCTTTGAATTATCTCTGCAATTTCCTGGGTGAATGTGTCTTAGGACTGCCTCTTAGCCCCTCAGCAAGCACTGAAAAAGGATGGGTGGTCTAAAAAGTGAGGGGGTGAGCACTTTAGTATAGGCAACAGATACCACAAACTGACTTCCTAGTGGTGTAACATGGGAGTATAGAATGCAGTACAGCGCACTGACAGGGCTATAGGTACACTCAGTGCACTTAGACCAGGAATTTTTGTTCACTTTATTGTGCTATGGTCCTCTTTGGCCATCTGGTGATACCTATGGATATCTCAAAATAATATTTATAAAGGTGCAAAGTAAAACATATAGGATTTCAAAGGGGAAAAACAATTATACTGAAAGTTATAAAATATTGATTACAAAATGGAAAACAATATGTAATCATTGTGAGCAAATATCATAATTTTAAAAACAAATTTATGAACACCAGGAGAAGAGCTCTTGTACTAGGGAAACACAAAAGATGCTATGTTCACTTTCCTCAGGAAGGCAATATGTGCAAAACTACAGAAAGGGAAGCATGTATTCTGGCTCCTTCTCTTTCTGACCTTGGGTTAAGTTGCTCAGTACAATTCAAATTTGTTTAAAGGTGAGAAATATGCTTTTTAAAAATTATTTAAAATTTGTTGTTAAATATTTATTTTTACAAAATTTTATTTCTGAAATTTTTTCTCTTTTTCCTGCCCCTCCCCTCTCCTTGAGAAGGCATGAAATTTGATACTTATCATGTATGTGAAGTTATGCAAAACATATTTCAATATTAGCCCTGTTGAAGAAGAAAAGAGGAATAGAGAGAGAATAAAGAACGTTTAAAAATTATGCTCTAATTTGCATTTAGAGCTTATCTGTTTTCTTTCTGGAAATGAATAACATTTTCCCTGGAGGATTCTTTGGAACTGTCTTTGATTATTGTCTTGATCAGAGTAGCTAAGTCTTCCGCAGGTGATCATCCTAAACAATATTCCTGCTACTGTGTAGAGTGTTTACTGGTTCTGTACACTTTGCCTGGTATCAGTTCGTGTAAGTCTTCTGAGGGTTTTCTAAAACCATCCTGTTCATTATTTCTTATACCGCAGTAGTAGTCATTCCATCACAATCATATACCACAAGATGTTCAGCCTTTCACCAATTGATGTATATCCCCTAAATTTCTTTGCCACTACAAAAAGAGCTACTATAAGTGTTTTTGTTCATATAATGTCCTTTGTCTTTTCCTTTTATCTCTTTGGGATACAGGACTAGTAGTGGTATTGCTGGATCAAAGGCTATGCACAATTTGATTGCCCTTTTGGCATAGTTCCAAAGTGTTCTCTGGAATGGTAGAACTCCTTCACAACTTGACCAGCAGTGCATTAGTGTCCCAATTTTTCCACATCCCCTCTACCAGTTATCATTTTCCTTTTATATCATGTTAGCCAACTTGATAGATGTGAGGTGGTAGTAAGAGTTCTTTTAATTTGCATTTCTCTAATCAGTAGGGATTTAGAGCATTTTTTCACCCCTTGATCACTTGATCTGGAAACTGCCTATTCACATCCTTTGATTGATCAAATGAAGAATGATTCTTATTCTTATTCTTATTTTTCCTTTATAAATTTGGCTCAGCTCCTATATATTTGAGAAATGAGGTGTTGCGGTGGCTAGGTGGCACAGTGAATAGAGCACCAGCCCTGGAGTCAAGAGGACCTGAGTTCAAATCTGACCTCAAACACTTAACACAAAAACTAGCCGTGTGACCTTGGGCAAGTCACTTAAGCCCAATTGCCCTCTAAAAAGCCAATAAAAAAGGGGAAATGAGGTGTTTAACAATGAAACTCGCTGTATTTTCCCAGTTTGCTGTTATCCTTCTAATTTTGGATGCAGTAATTTTGTTTGTGCAAAAACATTTAAATGTAATGTAATCACATCATCCATTTTGTGATCTTTTCCATCTCTTATTTAGTCATAAATTCTTCACTTACTAATAGATCTGACAAGTATATTTTCTCATAGTCATCTATCTAATTTCCTTATGATATCATGTTTTATGTTTAAATCCTTTATCCATTTGACTTTGTCTTGGTATATATTGTGAGGTATTGGTCTATGTCTGATTTCTGCTAAATTGTTTTCAAGTTTCCCAGCAATTTGTGTCAAATGGTGAGTTCTTAAACCCAAATATTGCATCTTCGTGTATATCCAATACTAGATTACCATGGTCACTTACTCCTATGGATTACCTTAATCTATTGCACTGATCCACTGTTCTATTTTTCAGTCTGTTGCAGATTGTTTTGATGATAACTGACTTGTAATATGAGTTTAAAATTGGTACTACTGGCTGCATTCTCTTCCATTAAAAATTATTCCTTTGATATACTTAACAAGATGTATTTGCTATTATATTTTCTAGTTCTAAAATATATTTTGGTAGTTTGATAGGTATGACACTGAATAAGTAAATTAACCTAGGTAGGACTGCCTTTTGTATTATATAGGCTCAGCCTGCCTATAAGCAACTAATATTCCTCCAATTGTTTATATCTCTCATTGTGTGAAAATATTTTGTAACTGTGTTCATATAGTCACTGTGTTTATCTTGTCAGGGAGACTTGTAAGTATTTTATTTTAGATGGAATTCTAATTTATTTAATTATTTAAATTCTTTATTGGTTTTTTTTTAATTCCCTTAAATGAAATTTCTCCTATCTATTGCCACTTAGTTTTGTTGGTTATGTGTTTGTGTATACACACACACACACACACACACACACACACACACACACTGATGATTTATGCGGGTTTATTTTATATCCTGCAACTTTGCTAAGGTTCTTAATTGTTTCAACTAGTTTTTAGCAGATCCTCTAGAGTTCTTTAAGTATATTATCATTGTATTTGCAAAGGGTTATAGTTTTGTTTTCTCATTACCTATTTTTATTCCGTCATTTTTTTTTCTTGTCTTATTTCTATTCCACTGAATGACCATATTTTCCCCTGAAACAAAATACTCAGTTTTGCTGGGTAGGTGACCCTTGGGTTCAGTCCCAGCTCTTTTGCCCTCTGGAATATCATATTCCATGCCCTTAGATGCCTTAGTGTAGAAGCTGCCAGGTCCTGGGCTATTCTGATTGTGTTTCCACAATATTGAAATTGTTTCTTCCTAGCTGCTTGTAGTATTTTCTCCTTGATCTGGGGATTCTGGAACCTGGCTATAATATTCTTGGGAGTTTTCTTTTTGGGATCTTTTTCAGGAGGTGATCGGTGGATTCTTTCAACCTCTATTTTGCCCTCTGGATCTAAAACATCAGGGCAATTTTCCTTGAGAATTTCTTGAAGGGTGATTTCTAGGTTCTTTCTTTGATCATGGCTTTCAGGTAGTCCAATAATTTTTAAATTGTCTCTCCTGGATCTATTTTCTTGTCTTATTTCTATAAACAGCACTTCTAGTATGGTATTGAATAGGAATAGTGATAATGGGAATCCTTGATTTACCACTGTTCTTACTGGGAAAACTTCAAGTTTATTGATAACTCTTATTCTTAGGCAGGTAATATTTATTTTGAGTAAGATTCCATGTATTCCTACTCTTTCTAGTGTTTAATAGGAATGGGTGTTGCATTTTGTCGAAAACTTTTTGTGCATGTATTGACATAACCATGAGACTTTTGTATTGTTTTGTTCTTATTTATATGAGCAATTGTGCTGATAGTTTTCCTAATATGTAATAGTTTTACATTACTAGTATTACTATCATAGTGTATGATCTTTGTAATATTTTGCTATTTCTCCTTTCTGTTATTTTATTTTAAATTTTTGCCTTGATATTTGTTGAGGAAATTGATTTATACTTTTCTTTCTCTGTTTTCATTCTCCCTTGTGCTATAAAAAAAATGGTAGAATTCCTTCTTTATTTTTTTTCAAATACTTTCTATTGTATTGGAATTAATTGTTCCTTATTTTTTTTGGTAGGGGTGAAGCTAGAGCAATTGGGGTTAAGTGACTTGCCCAAGGTCACACAGCTAGTACATGCTAAGTGTCTGAGGCAGGATCTGAACTCAGATCCTCCTGAATTCAGGGCTGGTGCTCTACTCACTATACCACCAGCTGCCCCATTTGTTCCTTAATTTTTTGGAAGAGTTCACTCCCTCGTGAATCTATCTGATGTTAGGTTTTTTGTTTCTTTGTTTTATTGCAGGAGCTCATTTATGGTTTTGTTTAATTTATTTTTCTAAGATAAGGTTATTTAAGTATTCTATTTGTTCTTCTGCTAATCTGGACAGTTTATATTTTGATAAATGTTTAACCATAGGGAATGTACTTTGAATTGTGACCCAGCATGCCATTGCTAGACTTGGAGTCAGTAGTACATGGACTCTTACTAAGTATGAAACTACTAAACCTCTCACAGTCCCTGTTTATTCATCTGTAAAACTGTCATAATAACACCTATAAGTCTTACCTCAGAGAATTATTCTGAGGCACAAATAGAACAATGTCTATAAGGCATTTTGAAAACTTGAAAGTGCTTTATAAAGGAGACACTACTGTCACTGCTGATCACTGCTTAAATATGCTGCCTGATCACAGCCCTGGGGTGCCTGGAAACACCAGGCATCTGTTCTACTAGTGCAGCCACACTCTCTCTATTTGTTCTGCTCTTTCATGGGGCTGTTTTCCCTGCAGTGCTCATGGTTTATAGCTACAACTGGTGAATTTTTCACTTCTTTTTTTCCTTCTGTCATCTCAACATCTTCTAGACTGTAAAATGACTAGAGAGAATTCTGTGTCCAGTTATAAAGGAGACATTATGGAAATTCCTTCTCCCTTAATAACCCCAGCATTTTTCACAACACATGTCATATTATAGGTACTTAATAAATGCTCCATTCATCAATAGCCCATGTTTCCATAATACTTTACAGTTATAATGCACCTTATAGTGAATAATTTTAGTACCTGTGAGTTAGGGAAGGCAAATTGCATTTGTTTACCACCAGTACTAGAAAGTCTTCTTGCACCTTCTTTGGAATTTTCTTTTCCCTTTTGAGAAGAAGCAATTTTACCTTTGCATCTGCTATTTAGGTCAAGTGCCACTGCTTTGATTTGCATATGGTATAGAGGCTATTTATCATTTAGCTATTTATCAACTAGCTTCTTTATGAATTACCTCAGAAAGCATAAAGAGATCATCTCTCATAGAACTAAAAGGAACATTTAAAATAATAGTGAAAGAGCAAATGAAGACGGCTTTATTAGGGCTTCGAATAGTGTTTTCCTTAAAGGATGCAAAAACCGAAGGGAACTTATTAATATGATGTGTTCATGTTCCACTCTTTCCCCCATTCCCAGAGAGACTGGTAAAAAGAATGTGCTTCCCTGAATAAATTCATAATAGGCACACAGCTCCACAATTTGCATTATCTTCCCTTCTTTGTACAGAACTGGTGTCTTACAACCAGCCCTGCAGTAACAGTAACAATGGCTACAAATGCTTCTCATTCAATGAGTATCTCAAGGGTTGGAGTTGTTTTATTTGATAAGCAGCTCCTTGGGATCTTAATTAAGGCAGAGTATAAACAAAATGATTTAGAAAGGAAAAAAAATTGCAGTGATATAACCAGTTGGCAATTGGAGTACATTTTACTACATGTGACATAGACACAAGGTTGGAAAAATCTCCCTGGGGCAAAAGACGAGAAAGGAGAGGATGCCAGAGGAAGTCTAAAGTGGAGGTTGCTGAATGCATAGCCCAAGCTGAGCAAGATGGGGTGATTTGGGTGAAGGGAGTTGGCTTTGTGGTTAGTAGTGAATAAGAGAATCACAAAATCATCATAGAATCTAATAATTGGTAGGGACTTCAGCAACCAATCCAGTATAATTCACGTCTAATTTATATCAAAATAGAACCCCTTTCATAGCACTTCCAACAAATGGTCTTTCACCTTCCACTTGAGGATCTCCAAGGGGGGCTGAAGAGGGAAAGAAGGATTGGAACCTACCACCTAACCCACTTCTGGACAATTTTCCTTAGTAGTATTTATTTCCCCTTATACAGAGCCTAAATTTCCCCTCTTTGTGGCATAAGGTCCTTTATAATTTTAAAGCGTTATGGAAACATGAATTACTATTCAATCAACAGAGAATTTATTAATAGAATAGGGCTTGATTCTGTGGCTTCACTGTAATAGCAAATCCCCAACTGAAGACACTTCTCCTCTGCAACTTAGAGTCATGGAGGGTTACCTAGAGCACTGAGAGGTTAAGCGAGTTTTTCTGGCACACATACAATATGGGTCAAAAGAGGCACTTGAATCCAGGTCTTCCTAACTTCAAAGTCAGCATTTTATCCATTATGCCAGTCTATTTCTCAGAATATATTATGATGTAATTTACATAGTACTGTATATGTGTGTATACACAAATTTATGCATACATACATGCATGTGTGTATATGTCATTATGAGATAGATTTATACATATATGTGTATGCGTATATGTATATATATATATATATGTGTGTGTGTGTGTGTATATATATATAAATGTCTTTTATACCAGACTGATAGAGTAATTTATGATGGGGAAAGTGTTTTGAAGATCTTTAAGCATTATACAAATATAAACTATTATTATATTCACTACTATGGTTATTAATCTTGGATTTTGATAAGTCATATTGGGCTTTCTGTTGCTCAGCTCCAGGTGTCTATGTCTCTATATGGGTGCATTTATGTGTGTATGTATATAAAGGGTGTTCCTAAGGTATTAGTAAGGTCTTAATCTATGAAAACATATGTGTGTGTCCATATATGTATTTGTATTTAATATATATTTTTAATATACACATGCTTTGAAATGGAGAAAGAGAGTAAAGGGGAATGGCATTGGCCTATTACATCAAAGCATTGTCAAATATATAGGTTGCTAGTATGAAATGGTGGATAGGGTGTGGAACTAGGAATCAGGTATATCTGGTTTTAAATCCTGCCTCTTATATTCACTAGCCATGTGACCAGGGGCAAGTCATTTAAGCTCTTTGTGCCTCAGTTTTGTCATCTATAAAAGGGAGACAATAATCCCTGTGGTGCCCACTTTGCATGGTAGTTGTTGGATTTTAATGAGATAATGACAAATTTAAACTGCTGTATATGAACACTAACTGCTATTATCAAAGGGAATGAATAGTGATGACTTAATTAATAAAAACTTTTTTAAGTATTTATTGTGAGCAAAGCATTGTGCTAAGAGCAGAGTAATACAAATAAAGAAGCAAGGAAGTCTGTGCTCTTAAGGAGAACATCTTGGGAGCTCCTTCAATATATGTAGGTAAAACAGCTGCAGAACAGATGGCCAGGACTAAGGAAAGTGACTGGGTGATTGGTGGGAAGAGGGAAGTCAATTGTCTGCTTTAACTGGATGGTGGAATATAAATGGTTGAACAATTGACTTGAAAAATAGGATGGTATGAGAATATGGAAAGTCTTAATTTCCACAAATAAAGAATTTGGGCTTCATTAAATAAGCAAAGCAAAGGGAGAATTAGTGGAGAATTTTAAGCAATGTAATGAGGTAGACAAATCTGGAAATACTTAATAATGGGGATTGGACTTTGAAGGGCCCAGATACAAGGATGTCAATTAGATTTCATCAAAATTGTTAAGAGAGGGCCAAATCTTCATTTTAATGTGATGGACTTAGAAGAAATGTTATTTGTGAATAGCCATGGGACACTGTCTCTTGTTTAGAATGCAAGCCCCTTTCTCTTCTTCCTCTTTAATGTAGACATTGACCATAATCTCTAGTCCTACTTCCTGGTACCTCATCTGCTCAATAAGTTCAAAGATAGGAGTAAAAGTGACCAGATTTTAGGTATGCCAATGAAGGTAGAAGTCTACTTACTAGGGATGTAAGAGTGAAATAAAGAAACAAGAAAAGCTAGAGTTGTCAGAATTACTCTAAAATATTTTTGAGTAACTCAAAATATTGAACAGCTAGGCATAAATGGAGAAGCACACAAGACTGAAACTTGTACATAAAGTGCTCTATGAGGTACAATATGCCTTCATACATAGAGGCATAAAATGATAAAAAAAAGAAAGGAGATCCAAGAGGAGACAAATGTTAGTGTAATACCTCATCCTTCTAGAGTAGGCTTTCTATATTTCTCTCTTGAAGAAAGAGAGGAACGGGGAATGGTGTTGGCCTATACCACTAGTTAGTGAAGAGTAATTAAGGCAAAATATTGTCAGGGTGACAGGAAGTTAAAGTAAGAACTATATCATTCATGTAATTTTCCTCCATATTTGTACTCTATTATGGTCCAACAGTACTGGACAGAATGACTACTTCCCCACACACGAAAAAGAATTATAAAATCTCAGAATGAAAAGTGACTCAGAGTTCATCCAGGAAAATCCCTTTGTAATGTCCTTCACATATGATCATTTGTCTTCTGCTTGGAGACCTCCAGTGGTGAGAAGCTCACCAACAGGATCAATTCCAATATTGTAAAATTGGAGTCTGGGGATTCACCACGCCCCCTTAAATAAAGTCAAAATTTACCTCTTTCCAATGTATGTATTACATTACTCTAACTCTGTCCTCTCTAATCAAGCATATCAGGTCTAATCCTTCTACGAAACAAAAGTCCTTCACATATTCTAAACCATAATGACCCTAGCCTTCTCTAGGATAAACATACATAATTCCAGCAATCAACTCCTTTATCATTCCGGGTCAACCCGATGCTCCATCCTGATCTCCTTCCCTTTTTCTTCTTCTTTCTTTGCTCTTAAGTTCAGCAAATTTCTGTCTACAATGTGGTTTATATGGAAAAGAGATTCCAAGTGTGGTCTGACCTGAACAGAGTGCAATGGGAGTAACCTCTTTTGTTTTTGACAGTATCCCTTTCAATGAAGCCTAATTTTGCATTAACATTTTTGACTACTACATCACAGTATTACTGATTTATATTGAGCTTGAAATATCCTAAAATCCTCTGGTCTTTTTCACATGAACTAATTATTTTTTTCTAATTACTTCCTTCTCATCCTATACTTCTGATGGTGAATTTAAAACCCAGATACTTTACATTTCTCCCTATATGCAAACAGCCTTCATATTCCTTCCTATGAAGTCCCATCTAATTATACTCAACTCATTGTTCTAGCCTCTTTGAGCAATGTTTCAATCCCGGTTCATTCATCCATTATATAAGATATCCTCAAAATATTCAAATCTGCTTCAAATTTCTCATATATTCCTTTATTCAAGTCACTGATAATTTTTTGAAAGATAAGGAAACAACCACATACAAAGCATATGACATTCTGCAAGACCTCCATCCAAGTTAACAAGTATTAAAGATATGAATCACTCCTTTTTTTTTATTTCAGTATACATGCTTTCTGTGGTTTATTTTACTCTTCCCATATTCCAATTTTCCTTCCTTCCTTCCTTCCTTCCTTCCTTCCTTCCTTCCTTCCTTCCTTCCTCCCTCCTTCCCTCCCTTCCTCCCTCCTTCCCTTCTTCCCTCCTTCCTTCCTTTCTTTTTCTTTCTTTCTTCTTTTCTTCCTTCCTTCCTTCCTTCCTTTCTTTCTTTCTTTTTCTTTTCTTTTCTTTCTTTCTTTCTTTCTTTCTTTCTTTCTTTCTTTCTTTCTTTCTTTCTCTTTCTTTCTTTCTTTCTTCCTTTCTTTTTTTCTTTTTTTCTCTTACCTCCCTTCTTCCTCTCTTTCCTTCTCTCTCTTTCTCTCTTTCTCTCTCTTTCTTTTTTCCTCTTTCTCTCTCTTTCTTTCTCTCTCTCTCTTTCTTTCTTTCTCTCTATCTCTCTTTCTGAAATTTTCCACAGTCATTCATAATTCAGCTATGAAATACATGTCATAGATTTAGTACTTGGAAAGACTTTAAAGATTATACCATGGGTTATTGGATCCACTGATTTGTTATACAAACCCGTACACATATCTGTGTGTAGTTATAGTAACTTATTAGATACATACATGCACATATTGTGCACATATACAATATACCATCGCATGTATACATACAGACATGTGTATGTGTGTATCTACATAGTATGTTTATGCATGTATGCATATGCACAAAATATACACATACATATGTATATACTTATGTTAACTTGTTAGATATATACATATGTGTGCACACATATAAACTATGCTCGTAGGTGCACATTCTTATATATATGCATGTGTATCTACATGTCATATTTATGTATATATGCATATGTACACACATATAAACACATATATCTGCTAAAGGGGTCTATTACATCAAAAATGTTAAGAATTGGGGTGGCTAGGTGGTGCAGTGAGTAGAGAGCCAGCCCTGGAGTCAGAAGCCCCTGAGTTCGGATCTGGCCTCAGACACTTAACGCACACAAACAAAAAACCTAGCCATGTTACCTTAGGCAAGTTACTTAACCCCAATTGCCCTGCAAAAGAAAAAATGCTAAGAATTACTGTTCTAGTTATGTCTTTCTTTGCACAGATGAGGAATTATAATCCCGGCTTTGATTTTGGACCATAGTTATCAATGCACTTATCCTCACAACTAGACAATGAATTCCATTTGGGCAAACATCATGTCTTATTCATCATTAAGTTCTCCCCTAACATCTGATATATTCTACATACAGTTGGTGCTCAATAAACATTTGTTAATTTGAATTGAAGATAGTATAGTTACTGGAGTCAGAAAATGCAACTACCCCTAAAATCAAGATTTTCTTTGATATATTCTCTCTCTCTCTCTCTCTCTCTCTCTCTCTCTCTCTCTCTCTCCCCCTTTCCTTCCTTCTCCTAAGCTAAAGCCATGGGAAAGACTTCCTCTTGATATTCTCTGACTTGGTATATTCTGTGACCTGGTACATTCTGTGACTTCAACAAAAAGCCACCTGACACCCCCCCACACACACACACACACTGCTATCATATGCTAGAAGCTGGAAGGAGACAGTTGAGGTGGAAGGGAACATGACCAGGATGCTAATGAGGGGAATTGATCACCTTGCCTAGCTCCTAGCGCCAGATGAAAGAACCAGGCAAACCACACATAGCCTAATGAGCAAGAGAAAAGCAGGGTAACCTGCCCCCACACACCCATCCTGAGCACTCTGGGAAGTTCTCCTTTTATCTGAGGGGAGGAAAATCCCCTCCCCCCAAGGCCAATAGAATTTCATTTTCTCCCAATTAGCTTTCCCAATGTGTCCTTCCACTAATGAGGAAAATGATGGACTCAATTAAATATTTTCCTTACTCACTATGACTAGTGTGCCCATCTCCTAACTATAAGGAGTGACTGACAAAATCTTTTTCTTTCTCTGACTTTCATTGCTTTTTAATTATTATTTTTAATAATACCAGTTGTATTCAAACTATATACTTTATCACAAATCACAAAGATTTAAGCTGAAAAAAATACCAACAGAAAATGGAAATTATATATGTCTAAGTTTTGTTTATTTTCTGGAATGGGGAAAAGCCAGCTGATGAAGGGAAAAGTAGACAAAGCCCATATAGCAAACACTGATACTTCTATGGCTTTTGGGAATACTAAGTATATATGTGCCTAAGCACTGAGGCTACTAAGAAAGGTAAAAACACAGTGCCTCCCCTCCAGGAAGCTCAGAGCTTAAATCGTTACCTCATGTGGACACAATGCACCCTCTAAGATGTACAGTGAGAATGTTTTCCTTCATCTTTTACAGAGGAGTAATATTAGGTACAAGCTAGCTTCATGATTTGACCCATGATCACACCATAAATGATAAAGGCAAAGTTCAGACCCACATCCTCTGACCCAAAGTCCACATGGCTTTACTTGATCACCCATTGATTGTGTAAGCACAATATCAGAACTTTTCTTAAAAGCTTCAATTTATACTATGAAATGGAAAGAAAATCCGGAGTCATCTATTCTGTTCAAAAACTTTTTGTTGTAAAAATGAGGAAATAAACTCAGGATTTGAACCCATGTCATATGGCTCCAAGTCCATTGTTCTTTCAATAATGGTAGACTTTCAATCAATCAATTAGCAAGTCTCCATTAGAAACCTAATATGTGGCAGGTATTGTTCTAGATATACACAGATCATACAACCCCTGACTTCAATGAGCTTATATTTTAATGGAATATAAGACATATTCAAGAATTCCAGCCAGAGAAGGAACTTTGGTCCAGGCAATCACAGGAATTGTAAGTGGAAACAAAAACCATAGATTTTCCCTTCCTTTCCAACAGTATTGGTAATGCTGATTTCTGATTTAATTATTTTCACCAGAGCAAGAGGTGAAGGTGGGGAGGTTATGGCATGTGGTAAAAAGACAAATTACAAAAAGCCCATAGTCTATAGGCTGGATCTCATCTGACTCTCCTATCCAAGGGAAAATAGTAAAAACGGAGCTAATTCCCACTTATCCCATCCAGGAACATAGATGCTTGGAAGAAGCTATGACCTCATATGTGTGAATAGTTTCTTGGCTGGCCCATAGAGCTCCCTCCTCAGGACCTCTTTTCCTGTGCAATTCTCAGCCATCTTTTTCCAGAAAAATTCACTCTAACAGATACACCCAGTATGTGCAAGCTCTTTCTCTTACTCTTAATTTCAAGGATACCCATAATCAGTATTTCTTATCCCTTCATCATGTTACATAACCAGCCCATCATCTTTACCAGTCATGCATTCTTAATAATATCTTCTATGCCATTTCTATGGTCAGGCCATAATTGACATCACTTACATATTCACAATTCATCTTTTCACTGTTCATTGGTTCTCCAAACATTTTTTTACCATAACATGGGCCCAAATAGCATTACAAGGGGAATGGCTTTGGCTCATTTTCCTAAATGTGATAAAGGCTATCTCTGCCCCTCTAATCCACCCTAGATCCAACTCATTGTTTTCCTGTAGGGCCTATTCATGACACAGACATCCTGAAGGATGAATTCGTCAAATAGAATACAAATTCCACTTGTATTTGATTTGAATGTAAGTTCTATTTTTGTCTTTGCATTACCAGTTCCTAGTGCATTTCCTGTCATGCAGTAGATGCTTAATAGGTATTTAATTGATTGATTCAGAAACTCAAAGGGCTGCCTTTCATGCTATATGTCACAGCTGGGGAATATGTAGTTCTCAATCACTATTCATGTGATGTCTTTGGTATTACCAAGAAATTTTAAAAGATGCATTTCCTTGTTCCAGGGCTCAGCATAGTTAGTGCAATGGTACCAGCAAATAGGAGACTTTGGAAAACCATGGTATCAGTAAGGATTATTTATGTCATCTATAATGCTGGCACATGCACTGGCCAAACACTGTGTTTTTATTCTTTGATGATATGTATAATATCAATGCACAGTGCACTATCAAATTGATTTCTCTGTTGTCTCCTTAACAGAAAACATGATTTTTGCATATATAAAGGAGACCCATATTTGAGCAGAGCTTTCAGGGCTTTGTTTGTTCTGCCTGGTTAAATGCTTTTGAAAAATCAATAAATTATGCACAAAGCAGGAAAGTATGTCACCTACATTTCCAAGTCAGTTTTTATATTCTAAAGGTTCAGTATGCTACATAAAATTACATTTCAAAACTTGTTTATTCCATTCTTATATGTTCATCAAGGAGACCCTGGATGTGTATATTGATCATTCCCATGCTCATTTTATGTACATAAGACATACGGGTTGGTCATTGACAGTGACTTCTTAATTGGCTTTGAGTTAAAATATTACCTATGATCTTTCCACTACTTAGAAATGCCTCCTTATGTCAAAGACATCTCACTGTGAAAATCAGTGCACAAGGTCTTTCAAAAGTGTTCTTTGCTGACTCCAACATGATTTTTTTTATTGCTTGCATTTTGTCAGATCTCGCATCCTTCCCAATTTCAACAGCTTAAGTGCCTTTTCCAGTTTAAATGGATGTGGCAGAATCCAAACACCACAATTTCATTGTTGTTGTCTTTGAGATAGATTGGGTAGTAGGACTGTGGCGTTTTTCTTCTGCTTACTATCCTCCCAGTTAGATCAACATGACGTGACTTGGGCAGATTTCATACCAAGCCCTCTATTGATCAAATGGGAAAAATGTATGTGATATACTTGGTTCATTTTAAAGCACCATATAAATATCATTATAACAGCAACAAAAAACTGACACACTCATTTTTTTCTCAACTGATTGTTATGAAGCACTACTGACCACTAAATTCCTCTATCGCACA
Source organism: Gymnobelideus leadbeateri (assembly GCA_011680675.1). Taxonomy (NCBI): domain Eukaryota; kingdom Metazoa; phylum Chordata; class Mammalia; order Diprotodontia; family Petauridae; genus Gymnobelideus; species Gymnobelideus leadbeateri. Next base: position 224,566 of record WOXC01003058.1, read on the forward strand.
ATTTTGGTAGTGATTGGGGCACTGGATTTTCATTGGTATTGCCTGTTTTATTTCTCCTCTTGGCGAGGAGATTTAATGGTTGTTAGCTGAGAAGCTTTCTGAGGTCTTCCACCCACCTTGATTTGGAACTTATTTCATGTAGGTTAAACTAATCTAAGAAATGGTGGAGGGTCAAAGTATGCTTCTGTCCACTTCCCACTTTTTGAAATCAACAAATAGAACAGAGCTGCTCTAATCACATGTAGTATCATCATTTCCTCTTTATCTTTTAATTACAAATTGGCATTTATTTTTGATCATTCCTTTAACCTGGTGATTACCTAGAGGCACATAGAGGAAACTGATTCCAAAATGGCTGCTAGTGTCACCACAGATTTCTTATCTACTCAGGTAAAGAGAGGCAAGCATGGGTGTGTGCAGGAGGAGAGGGAGAAATGCTGGCCTCAGAATCCAGGAGACATGAGTTCAAGTCTCCCCTCTAAAAGAAACTAACTGTGCAAGTCTGGATCCATAACTTAACCTCTCAGTACCCTAAGCAATTCTCTAAGATTCAAAGTTGCTTAGGAGGTGACAAAAGGTATTGACAGCAATGATCATAGGTGTTGGCCCTATTCCCAAATGTCAACAATAGTCTCCTCTACCCCTCCCGGTTTGTTCTCAATTAAATTCAAAGGATATTGTGAACAAAAAAGTGTTTTGTAAACCTTAAAGTGCTATCTAAATGCTATAGAAATCACATCTTGTTTACAAACTATAAATGTTCTACAATAATAAAAATAATAATTAGTGAAAACTCAACAAACAGAACTTTTAAATGAGCCAATGCCTAAGGGTGAGAGAATGGAATAGAAGATTGAACATGGAAGGAGAAATCTGAAAGAAAACTCAGAGGAATCAGGAATCTACAAAGCTCTCCTGGTGGGTGACATATACACATTGACATTCATATACATGTGCATACATGTGTTTGTGTAAGAACACGTTTGTGCATGCACATGTGGCTATGTGTGCATGTGCATGTGAATGTATATACACAATATATCATAATTCTGAAAATTAGGCTAGCCTAATGAATAGAATGTTGGCTTTGAAGTCAGGAAGACCTGGATTCCAGTACCTCTTTGACCCATACTGGATGTATAACCCTGGACAAATCATTTAACCTTTCAGTGCAATAGCTAACTCTACATGACTCTAAGTAACAAAGATGAAGCATCCTCAGTTGGGGATTTTCCATACCAGGGAAGCCACAGAATCAATCCCTGTCCTATTAAGGAGATATCTATCTCATATGACATGACATGATATCATATCATATGATTATACATCATATGATATCACATATTGATCAATTAGAGTCTTCCAGACATTGAATAAACTGGTGAGATTGTGCTATTCACACTTTCCCACCATTGTTTTAGCTGTTCTCCTTTGTTGTTGTTGCTCAGTCATTCAGCCATTCTCACACTTCCTGACCCCACAGACCACAGCATACCAGTTCACTCTATGGGGTTTTTTTGGTAAAGATACTGGAGTGGTCTACCATTTCCTTCTCCAGTGGATCCTTTTGTCGGGCAATCAGTAATTAAGTGACTTGCCCAGGGTCATGCAACTAGAAAATGTCTGAGGCTGAATTTCAGCTTAGGTCTTCCTGACTCCAGGTCCAGTGCTCTAATCAATGAGCCACCAGCTGCCTTGCTTGCTTAGTCAACTTTTATCTGCTATGCTTAATGTGAAATCCATGAACTGAATGGGTAAGAAGAGAAGGACTTGCCTTGCCTTGCTTATCTCTCTTTTTTTCATTTAATTTTATGTTTAGTTTTAGTCTACATCATTTATTTCCACAAGATATTGAGTTACAAATTTTCTCCCCATCTTTCTCCTACCCACCAGCCCAGAACAATGATCCCACTTTATACCCCCTCCCCCAATCTGTTCTCTCATATCCTCTCCCACACCTCCTCTGACCTTCCAGTAGAGCAAGATGGAACTCTATACCCAAGTGCCTGTATATCTTATTTCCAAATACGTGTAAAATAATAATGATAATAATATTTATTTATTTTTTGCTTTTTTTGGAGGGCTATTGGGGTTAAGTAACTTGCCCAAGGTCACACGGCTAGGTTTTTGTTTGTGTGTGTTAAGTGTCTGAGGCCAGATCCAAACTCAGGTTCTTCTGACTCCAGGGCCAGTGGTCTATTCAATGCACCACCTAACTGCCCCCAATAACAATATTTATTAACATTTGATTGTAAAACTTTGAATTCCAGATTTCTTTCCCTTCCTCCCTCATCACCCACCCTTACTGGGAAGATAAGCAATTCAATATAGGTTGTACATGTGCAGCTACACAAAACATTTCCATAGAGGTTATATTGCAGAAGACAGACAATATTTCCCTCCATCCTATCCCGCCCCCCACTTTTTCTACTCTCTACTTTGACCCTGTCCATTTTCAAAAGTTCATGCTTCTAACTTCCCTCCCACCCAACCTGCCCTCCCCACCATCATTCCCCCTCTCATCCCCTTTCCCCCTACTCTCCTGTAGGGTGAGGTAACATATTTAGTGTATATGTCATTTCCTCCTTAAGACAAATTCAATGAGAGTAAGGTTGAATCATTCCCTTTTGGCTTCCTGTTTTTCCCCTCCATTGTAACAGTTTTCCCTTTCCTCTTCTATATGAGATAATTCGCCGCATTCTGTCTCTCCCCATCTCCTCTCATTTTATTCCTCTCTCACCTCTCAATTTCACCTTTTAAGTTTCATCCCTTCCTATTAAATTATCCTGTGCCCTCTGTCTATGTATATTTGTGCGTATACATACACACACTCACATATGTATTCATACACCCATATACCCCTATATACATGTATATGTATGTATACATGCATACATACATACACACATATACATACATATATACATTTATAAGTATGTATTAATACATAATTGTTTATATATATATTAATATTCCCTTCAACAATTCTCACACTGAGAAAAGTTTCATCAGTTACAATTATGATTTTTCCATGTAGGAATGTATATAGTTCAATTTGACAAGTTCCTTATGATTTCTTTTCCCTGTTTACTTTCTCATGCTTCTCTTGCTTCTTGTATGTGGATGTCAAACTTTCTATTCAACTCTGGTTTTTTCATCAAGAATGTTTAAAAGTCCTCTATTCCACTGAATGACCATATTTTCCCCTGAAACATGATAGTAAATTTTGCTGGGTAGGTGATTCTAAGTTTCAATCCCAGCTCCTTTGACCTCCAGAATAGCATATTCCAAGCCCTTTGATCCCTCAGTGTAAAAGCTGCTCAGGGGCGGCTAGGTGGTGCAGTGAGTAAGAGCGCCGGCCTCGGAGTTGGGATGACCCAAGATCAAATCCGGCCTCAGAAAATGAGCACCCACACATAAATAATGACTAGCCGTGTAACCTTGAGCAAGTTACTTAACCCCAATTGCTTAAAAAAAAAAGCTGCTAGATCCTGTGTTATCCTGATTGTGTTTCCACAATATTCAAATTGTTACTTTTTGGCTGCTTGTATTATTATAGGTGGGTTCTTTCAAATTCCATTTTGCCCTCTGGTTCTAAAACATCAGGGCAATTTTCCTTGAGGATTTATTGAAGGATAATTTCTAGGTTCTTTTTTTATCATGGCTTTTAGGTAGTCCAATAATTTTTAAATGATCTCTCCTGGATCTATTTTCCAGGTCAGTGGCTTTTCCAATGAGATATTTCACATTGCCTTCTTTTTTTTTATTCTTTTGGATCTATTTAATAGTATCTTGATTTCTCACCAAGTTACTAGCTTCCATTTGCTCCAATCCAATTATGAAGGAATGATTCTCCCCCGTGGGCTTTTGAGATTCTTTTTCCATCTGGCAAATTCAGCTTTTTAAGGCATTCTTCTCATTGCCTTTCTGAGCCTCTTTTGCCATTTGAGTTAGTCTATTTTTTAAGGTGTTGTTTTCCTCAGTCAGGCTGTTGACTCTCATTTCATACTTTTCTTGCATCTTTCTCATTTCTCTTCCCAATTTTTCCCCCACTTCTCTTATCTGCTTCTTAAGGTCCTCTATTGCCTGTAGCCAGCTTGTATTTTCATTTGGGGCTTTTGGTGCAGGAGTTCTGACCTCACAGTTCTCCTCTTGTTCCATGCTTTGCTCCTCTTTGCCCCCAAAATAGGAGTCTAAAGTTGCATTTTTCTGTTTATTTTGTTTCCTTTGCCTATGCCTATTGCCACTTAATTACTTGATTTTTGGGCTTGTTGCCACAGCAGAACTCTGCCACCAGACAGGGAAGCTTCCACCCAAAAGTGGGGTCTTCACAACTTCCAAAGGTTGGGTGGCCTCTGTAATGCCTCCACCAGCTCTGGCAAATTGGATACCCACCCCAGACCCCACCCCATGACCACAATCCAGATCCAAGCAGGTTAAAGCAAGAGTGATTAACCCCCAGACTGATTGCTGGATCACTCTACAGTTTGCAGACCAGGGGCTGGAGCTGCCACTGCCACTGCAAAATGGCCTCTGTGCCAAGTTTCCTCAGCAGCTTTTCACCCTCAGGGGAGGAAGCGAATGAGTTCCCCAAATACTGGTCCCAAAGTCCATAGGACACTTTGTCCTAGGCATATCTATGCTTATAATTCTGGAATCGCCATAGCTGCTGGTGTTCTGGGGTCCCTCCAGCCGGCTGCTGGTCCGGCCACCCTGGGGCTAAAACCGTGGCTTGGCTCCCAGAGCACTACGCTGTCAGTTCCCAGTGCCCTCTGCTGCCTGCTCTCAGAGGGCTGCACTGGCTGCTTCCTGCAGAGCTGCTGGGCTGTCCTCAGCAGGAGGTTAGCTTCTCTGCATCATTCTGTGGTTGCTGGGGCCCCAGAAGTTGTTCAGATTCCCCTTTTACATTGTTTGGAGGTGGTGAGGGGCAGAGCACCTTGGAAGTGCTGTTTCTACTCCGCCATCTTGGGTCCACCCATTAGTCTATTTTTTTTTTTTTTGCTTTTTGGAGGGCAATTGGGGTTAAGTAACTTGCCCAAGGTCACACGGCTAGGTTTTTGTTTGTGTGTGTTAAGTGTCTGAGGCCGGATCGGAACTCAGGTCCTTCTGACTCCAGGGCCGGCGCTCTACTCACTGCGCCACCTAGCCACCCCCATTAGTCTATTTTTTAAGGTGTTATTTTCTTCAGTCAGGTTGTTGACTGTCTTTTCATGATTTTCTTGCATTATTCTCATTTCTCTTCCCATTTTTTCCTCAACTTCTGTTATTTGTTTTTTTCAATATCCATCTTAAGTTCCTCTATGGCCTCTAACCAGTTCATATTTTTCTTGGAAGCTTTTGGTAAAGGAGTTTTGGCTTAATTTTCTTCCCCTTGTTCCATGCTTTGATCCTTTTTGTCCCCGAAAAAAGGAATCCAAGGTCAAATTGTTGTGCTTGCTTTGCTTTCCTTGCTTGTTTATGTTCCCACTTAAGTCAGATTGTTGTGCTTACTTTGCTTTCCTTGCTCGTTTATGTTGCCACTTATTTGTCTTTTGAGCTTTTTGCCACAGTAGAATTCTGCTTCCATAGGGGAGAGCTTTGTCACAAATGGCTGGGTTTTTGCAGCTACCAGAGCTATTAGTTGGGTGCCTTCTCTGAAGCCTCCACTAGCTCAGGCACCTGGTCACATACCCAAGACCTCAACCCTAGATAGAGTAATTACCCCTCAGATTGGTCACTTGGTCCCCCTACAATCCTCATGCAAGGAGCTCTGAAGTAGCCATGTGGTGGTGACTGCACTGCTGCTGTGCCTCAGCCAGTTCTCCCTCCAGGGGACAGAGGCTGCACTGTATTCCCAGATGCCCTGTTCCCACAAAGTCCACACTGACCTCTTACTTTGTCTTTGGCATTTATGAGTTGATAATTCTGGAGACCACCACAGCTGCTGGTGATCCACTCCCCTGTACCTACACTGGAGGCTGCTCAGGGGCCGCCCTGAGGCTAAAACTGTGAGCTCACTCTGGGCTGGGCTCTGCTCCCAGTGTGCTGCAATGGGCCCTTCCTGTCAGCCTACACGCTGTCTTCTGCAGGAGTTTTGTTTCTCTCTGTAACTTTGTGGGTTCTGTAGCCCTAAAGTTTGTTTAGAGTCATTTTTATAGTTATTTGAGGTGGTTATGGGGGTGTAGAGAGCAAAGGCAGTTTTCTTTCTTCTATATCCCCATGTTGGCTCCACCTCCCCTGCTTATCTCTCTCTTTATGCCATATCCAAGAAGTGGGCCTGGGAGTATTTGTTTCTTTCCTGTGATACTGTTTATCCTCTTCCTTTTCAAGTACCAAATGGGATTCCCAGGAAACCTGAGAGTTCTAGTCTTAACAACCTCAAAGCCATTATTATAGGCAAGGTGGTCCAGTCAGCCATGCTGGCTTGTAAACCTTGAGAGGCCAGGATTCAAGCCTCAGAAAGGATTTGTACTTAGAACTGGGACTATGGCAGAAAGCTAAGCTATGAACCTAATCCCATTCCCCTACCCACAGAATGGGGTGGTGGTAGGATTAGGGGCAAGGAAAATTATGGCTCTCCTGTGTTGGGGAAGTTTGTATATTTGTGTTTATGTCCTTTGAAGTAAATGTCTACATATAAAAGTTAATTTTTAGTAACTTAATGAAAATTGGGTACAGGGGGCCTCCCCACCCAGTTGAGGAGACACAATCAGTGAGCGATAGAGCATTTTGCAGAGAGCCTAGAGATACCTCAATCTCCTTAAATGTACCAGAAAACCTGGAGGAAATGGTATAAGTGAAAATCCATATCATTCACAAGTCAGGGAGGAAGTGGTAAAATCTAACAAGATGGACCTTCAGGCAGTGGGGGCCAGAGTGCTCATATTTACATTTATACACCTTTCAAAGGTATGCTGGAAGGGTCTGCTACACTGAACTGGAGTCAAATAAGGGGACTTGAATTTTTATCATGGCTCTGTCATGGTCTAGCTGGGTCTGACCCTAGTAAGTTATTTTTCCAACCTGGACCTCAGCTCTTCCCTGGTAGAATGGTGGAATCTCAAAGTTCTACTTCCAATTCAAAATCCTATGATCCAAGGATAATGAGAAAGAAAAATAGCTATGGTAAAGCTATAAGGGAGATAATTGAGTAAGTGATTAGGGAGGAAATCTAGCTCTGGGGATATGGCCTGCTGTGCAAATAGGAATACAGACCCCTGTCGTGAGAGAGAACCTAAACTGCCATGCCTAATAGATCAGTTTTTATTGAAGAAAATGTAAGAGGCATCCCTCCTAACTTCCTTACCTTTTTTTTTTCAAGTCTATTCTCTTGGGGGTGTTTGAAAGTCTTAGAAATTGACCTTTAGTGCTCCTTGGCTTCACATAAGTTTCAGTACAATCACACAGCTAGAAGGTGACCAAGTTAGAAATCAAACTCAAGTCTTCCTAACTCTTAACATCCTTCTTTCCACCCACTCTATCACTGATTGAATGAAATACTCTGTGTCCCTCATCATGGCTTGTTCCTCGTCCCTTGGCACATTTAACTTTAATGCCAAAGCTAACCCCAACAACACACTTTGCCCAATGGTAGTTTAGTGAAGAGAGCAGTAGACCTGTAATTACAAGACCTGAGTTCAAATCCTACCTTCCATTTCTTACTAGGCAGGTGAGTTAATCTCTCTAAGCCTCACTTTCTTCATCTGTCAAATGGGGCTAATGATAGCTTGTGATACAGGTGAGCTAACATGTGGGAAAGGTCTTGTCAGCCATAAATCACTTTAGAGGGTAGAGACCCAGAGCCGACAGTTCCTCTTTTTGAATTCTGCTTCTGATACTTGTTACTTATGCAACCTTGGCCAAGTCAGCTCAACTCTCTCAGCCTCAAATGTTCTTGTCTATAAAATAAAGGAATGGACCAAATTCCAATTTTAGAGCTGGTATACTATAATCTTGTGATTAAATGGAATAAATGTAAACTCCTCGAGGGCAGGAACAATGGTGTCACTGTTATTCTCTGTATGCTGAGGGCTTAGCAGTGATGGGCATTTAATAAATGTTTCCTGAATGAAAAATTGGAACATACAAAACAGTTTTCTATAAAGTGTGGGTTTGACCTTCATGTGGCTTCTAATTCTAGGTCTATGATTCTGTGTGTATGGTTCCTCTGGCAGAATATGCATTCATTGAAGCCTAAGACTATTATCACTAGCATTGTGGTTGCTATTGTTACTTTGTTATTGTTGTTATTCTTAACACTAATATTATTATTATGGTTCACTTTTATATACCTCTTTAAGGTTAATAAACTTATTTACAAAAAATAGATCATTTAATTTTCACAAAAGTCATAGGAAGTAAATGCTATTATTTAGGAGTTACGAGAGTTGAGAGAAATTGAGGAATGTGAGCAGGGTCACACCTAGAAAGTGACCAAATTGGAAATCAAACTCATGGCTTCCTACCTCTTACATCCTTCTTTCCATCCACTCTATGACTGATTGAATGAAATATATGTGTCCCTCATCATGGCTTGGTCCTCGTCCCTTTGCACACTTAGCTTGAATGCCAAAGCTAACCCCAACCCCAGAGATCTCCTTAAAGCAGTGTGAGCGTTTCTGTTCCGATGGCAGGCAGTAAGCACGAGCATGGGCAAACCCTGGGAATTAGCAAGCACAGCCTGTACTTGGGGCTCATTAGCTTGTAGTCTGTGTGTTCTGCCAAATTGCTGGTGATCCGGCCCCAATGTTTTCCAAAGCAGCTCTGAGAGAACATTGACACGCAAAGATCCATTGGCACCAGTGACTCCAGCATCAATTACAAGGTTTGGAGTCTCAAACATAAAAGACACAGTTCAGGGGGATGATGTCTGCGTGACTTTAACATGTGCACAGAGTAAAGGACTTTATGTGGGCACCAGAAATATTTGACATTGAAATATAATGGCTGCTTTCAACCCAAATTCACAGCAAGCTTTGTGTCTCCCCAACAAAAGTGAACTTGACACAAAAGGGAACAATTTAGCTCCCCCAAGGCGTCTTCCTGCTTCTTCAATAGCTGAGCTTATCCTCCCAAAGACCTTGGCTTGTTCATGTCCATAAACCACCACTCGATTGACTCGTAGATTTATTCAGAGATTCTGACCTCCTCAACATTTGTTTACTTTTGAAAGGGGATTCACAGGACATAGACTCTAACATTGGGAGGGAAGTAGGATATCAAAGTGTCTTATCCCTATACTTTCCAGAAGAGGCAAAAGAACCCCTGAGAGACATAAGGTCACAGATGTAGCCAAAAATAAAGTCACGGTTTGGATCCAGGGCCTCTAACTGCAAATCCAGTGCACTCCTCACTGCACCTGACTATTTCTATCTAGGCGATATGGCAGCAAGGGTTATTTATTTCAAGGAATATCCTGCTTCTGACACATTCCTTGGGTGACACTGGGCACATAACATCCTTGGGCCTATTTGCTCAAAGTAAAATGATGGAGTTGGATTAAACGGCCACCAAAGTGACTTTTAATAGGTGTGTGATCCAATTAATTATAATTATTTTGGTTCCCTTGGCTCCTTTAATCTTGGGTGGAAGTAGTCAGATTAAGAGTCAGGTAACAAAGACTCTCTCATATGTGCCTGCCTCAAGCAATTCTATATAGTAACTACTCAAGGCTCCAATTAGAGATCTTTCCTGAGATTTTTAAAATATAAAAATAAAACCTCATTGTTAAAGATTAGCCCTTGAGTTGTTGTTTGTTTGGCTTCATTTTACTTTTTTTTGTTGTTGTTGGGGGGTGGGGGCACAAGCAGTAAGTGTGGTGTATTGGAAAACAGTTTCATGCTGGCATCACAAGTCTCAGCTCTGCCCAGCAATTGGGCATTTATGTAGTAATAAAAACCATACCTAACATTGATGTAGCTCTTTAAAATCTGTAAAGCACTTTTTATATATAATCTCAGGCAGTGGTTGGAGTGCCAAGGAGTCAGGAAGACTCATATTTCTGAGTTCAAATCTGGACTCAGACACTAACTAGCTGGACAAATCACTGAACCCTGTTTACCTCAGTTTCCTCATCTGTAAAATGGCCTAGAGAAGAAAAAGGCAAACCACTCCAGTATCTTTGCTGAGAAAACTCCAAATAGAATCACAAAAAGTTGGACGCCACTGAAAAATGACTGAACACACAACACACATATAAAATCTCATTTATGGGGGCAGCTAAGTAGCACAGTGAATAGAGCACCAGCCTTGGAGTCAGGAGGACCTGAGTTCAAATCCAGCCTCAGACAGTTAACACACATAAAAAAAAAAAAAAACTAGCCGTGTGACCTTGGACAAGTCACTTAAACCCAATTGCCCTCCTCCAAAAAGCAAAAAAAAAAAATCTCATTTATGTGATTTGAGTGTTTTACAATTAGAAAACTTTTTTTTTTTCATAAAAAGTCTGGTCTGTGCCATAGGTAGTACAAGGATGATTGCGTCCATTTTACAAATGAGAAAAAATGAGACTGGTAGTAGTAAAGGGCTTTGTCTGGTTTCAGGCAGCTAGTTAATGGTGGAGGAAGCAAACACTGTTCTTTTTGCTCAGAATCCAAATGCCATCTCCTCGGAAAGTGATGGATATAGATATAGACAGAGACAGAGACAGAGATAGACATAGACATAGACATAGACATAGGCATAGACATAGACATAGACATAGATATAGATATAGATATAGACAGAGACAGAGACAGAGATAGACATAGACATAGACATAGACATAGATATAGATAGATATACATACATATATGTGTATATGCATATATATGTATGCATACATATATGTTTATATAGGAGGGTATATGGGTGTATGAATACATATGTGAGTATGTGTATATATGTACACAGGTATATATAGACAGAAAGTGATGGATCTCTGTAAAGGGCATAGTTTGTGTGGAGTCTGAACCTTGCTGAGGTCAGAATTACGTAGTTCTCTTAGGTTTGTCTTTATAAAATTTGTGAATTTTTGTTATAAAAATTCATATTTTGAAAAATTCATTTAAAAAAATTCTGCTCTACTATGCACAGATTTTCACCCCCATAATTCATTGTGAAAAATAACGAATATGAAATCAGAGGATTCAAGGACCTGAATTCCAATGCCGGCTCTGACCACTTACTGAACTTTTCACTAAACATCTCAAGGCCTCATTTCTTACATCTGGAACAATGTGAGACTGAGACAAGAAAACCTCCAAGGTCTGTTCCAGGCTTGAATCTGTGCTCCTCTGATCTTCATTTCAAGTTGACTGAAAGGATTATAGAACAAGACCTCTAATTGTTATTAACAAGTTATATTCTGTGCACAAGGTAAGAGGTCAGTTGTGAGGTATCCCTTTAAGGTATGGCTACATATGAAAAAGAAAGAACAGAGACAAAAAAAAATGATTTTGTCAGTCACCAGGACAATGACAGTTGATTCTATCCCCTGGAATGTGTGAGGTACCCTGGGACATCCCTACCCAACAAGCCTGCCTGCTTTCAACTAAGAACAGAATGGGGCATGTGAGGAGTCATTGAGAAAACAAAGAGGGAAGGAAACTGTTTTAGGACTTGCTGAGAGCTAGAAACACAAATTCAGCCTCAGGAAGAAGGTTTGAAACACTTCCCTATACACCAAAACCAGCCAGCTTGTTCTCTCCTTTGGAGGACTCCCTCCTGAGATTACCTATTGAGGGCAGATGCAGCTATAACTTTGCATCGTGGATACAGAGCTCTTTAAAAAAGAGAGAGGGAGAAAATAGTGTGGCAGAAGAAATTAATTTATTTTCAACCCTTCTATAAAAAGCATGAAGCACACACACTATCTGTACTTAAGATGACTTAATTTTCCCTGACTACATGGCCGGGTGCGAAACCGCCCGGGTGGCTGTTTTCTTCCTTCCAAGATGTTTGGTAGCTTAGAGAGTTGCCAAGGTAACAACAACTTTTGATTAGTATCAGAGTAAATAAGGACTCAAAACACCCAGCATGCTCAGCTTCTGCCTTACTATGTCAACCACACTAATAGTAAATCAGCCTTCCCTCCCCAGCTTTGCTTCTCCCTACCTCAGCTCCTGTTTAATTACAGAATGTCAGAGTTGGAAGACATGTCAGAAGCCATATTGTCTAAGTCGTCCCCTCTACAGCTTCTCTGACAAGGAGTCATCTGGTGTCCTATGGCCTCCATGAAAAGAGAGCTTCTAAGTCGGACCATCACATTCTGGATTAGCACTGAATAGTAAGCAAGTTTTTTTCTTATATTAAGTTGAAATTTCATTTTGCAATTTCCACCCATCAATCCTGTCCCTGCTTTCTGAGGCTAAGTGGAACAAATTCAATCCCGCTTCTATATAATAATCCTTTAGATACTCGAAGGTACTTGGCATGCACCCCTTTAAAGTTCTGCTTTCTAGGCCACGGTTTCTTAATCTGGAAACCATGGTCCCACAAAGGGTCTAAAGGATAGGTTTTGTAGGGTCTGGGAACTTATTTGGAGAGGGAAAAATGACATCTTTCTTTTCACTAACATTTAAGAAAATTTAGTATTTTCTTTGATTATTAAGGTAGGCAACAGACTTATGTTGAGAATATATCCATAGGCTGCACTAGAGTGCTAGATGGTTTCAACACACACACACACACACACACACACACACACACACACACACACGTCATTTCCAATATCTTGAATGATCCACACATGGTATAATAATGAGGTCTTTCAGCATCTTTGTTGTTCTCCTCTGGATACCTTCTACTTTATTAATGTACTTCCTAAAATATGGTACCCAAAACTGGACTCCATACTCCAGATGAAATCTGATAAGGGCACAATTGAACAAGATCATCTCCTGCTTAGGTCTACCTAACTTAATAAGGTTTTTAAGGGGAACACTATAGCTCAACTTACTCTTTGTGGTAAGTGGGAAGCAAGAATCATGATTATCTGTTATAAATCATAGTTAGTCTATCATAAATGGAGCTTCACTGCTAGAAGTCAATATAATGATTTCATTTTGTTTTGTTCTTAGGACATTAGATGGGGAAACTAGGTAGTACAGTGGATAAAGTAGTGGGCCAAGAAGACCTAACTTCAAATATGGCTTCAGACATTTATTAGCGGTGTGACCCTGGGCAAGTCATTTAATCCTGTTTACCTTAGTTTCCTCATCTGTAAAATAAACAGGGACAGGAAATGGCAAACCACTCCTGTATCTTTGCCAAGAAATCCCAAATGGGGTCAGGAAGAATTAGAAACAACAGAAAGCTAATGAATGATAACAACAAATGGAAATAGGACTGGGAAACAAGAGTCACATTTTCTAACAGCTGCTTTGGCCGGTAACTTGTTCTGTGCCTAAATCACTTCCTTTATGGAGGTCTCAGTTTCCTGCTCTGTAGGAGGAAGGAGTGGGATGGACTCAATGGTGTCTAAGGCTCCAGGATAAGTGGGGAAAATATTTGAATGAAGATCCTGATGAGTTTCATTTATCTGAACTAGATACACTACATCATTGGATTCTCTGATGTTCAAGTTACAGATGAGATTGTTGAACTACTTTCAATTATCATTGAAAGACCCTGCAGGAGGGGACAAATATCTCAGGACTGAAGAATTATCTTGATTTTCAAAAGAGAGAAGAGAATTTTGTCAGCCAAGAATAAGAATAAGAAACAACAGTCTCATGGTCTACACTGTTCCACTGGTCAGTCTATACCTGGAATAGTATGCTCAGTTCTAGGGACCATGGTTTTTATGTTATTTTTTTAATAAAATTTTAATTGGTATATTTTTGCTTTCACATTCCTTACATTTTCCAGTGTAACTTTTCCCTCTCTTTCCTCCCCCTCACAGTGAGCAATCCCTTCTAGCAAAGCATAAAAACAAGGAAAAAAATAAAGGAAAAAACCATATATAGGGGAAAAACTGATATTATAAGCGGTATTCCTACTTCTAGGGTCCCCTAATTCTACAAAGAAGCAGAAACAGGTGTTTTATCTCATATCTCTTCTTTAGGTCCAAGCTTGGTTAGTATAATTTTGTAATATTCAAAGTCAATTCTTTTGCTGATGTTGTTCCCATGTCCATCGTTGTTGTTATAGATGTGTATGTGTGATTATATGTTTGTGTATGTAGGTTTCTCTGGTCATATTTGGCTATCCTTCTGATTTTAAAGGTTTTACTACCATTACAACTGCCATCTCACTTTGGAAATTTCCTCACCACCTGGGCCTTCTCACTGTGAATACTCCTCTTCTGTGCTGGACCCTTGTCCCATTGGTAATTTCCTTCTGAGGCCTCCATTTTGGGGATGGCTTTAAGCTAGCCATGGCACATAATAAATGCTTAATAATTGTTTGTTGTCTGCCTCCTTGTATCTACCATAATCATCATGACCATAATCATAATCACCATAACTCATTCACCATTCAGAACAGTTATATTCCATTACTAGTCATCACATTTTAGATGTGCATTGATAAGTCAGAGAGTATACCAAGTAAGGCAACCAGCATGAGCAAAGAAAGTACTTTAAGGTTCTATTTTGTAAGGGTTCATTGAAATAATTAGGGATGTTTAGAGAAGAAATGGGAAAATGGTAGCAATCTTCAAGTATTTAAAGCGTCATCATGTAAACATGGAAATAAGCTTGTGTATTTGTCTCTAGAGGGCAAAAAAGAGAAGCAACGGATTGAAGCCATATAGAGAAAAATGCATGTAGTCCCCCTCTCTACAGCTGCCCTGAAGTTGAGAAGTTATGCTATTATTTTTCCAAGGTTGGGTCAAGTAACTCTTGGGCCACGTGGGCAAGGGCACATCTAAGTATTGTTTCTTTCTACCTCAAGGTGTCCATTAATGACTCTAGGATGTAGGTTTGTTCCTCATTCTTCTGTTTTCTGAGGATCACTCCCAAAGAAAGGTGAAATATAGGTATTCAATCTATGATATGTACCATGGACCCTTTTCCATGTCTGGGAAAGCCTATGACCCTTTTGCAAAATAAAGATTTTAAATAACGAAGGACATGTTAAAATTCAATTAGAGGTCAATGAGAATAAAGATCATTTTTCCCATTGCATTTCACAGATTATTTAAAATCTACAGATAAATCCCTTTGAGGTCATGGATCCCAGCTTGAGAGACCATGCCTGCTCTATGGCATTCTCCAGTTTAGAACTGTGTCACAGAATAAGATTTATAAGAATAGCTAGTGTTTTGAGGTTTGAAAAGCACATTATAAACACCTCATTTGATCCCCATAACAACCCTAGAAGGAAGGTTTTATTATTATCCCCATTTTATAACTGAGGAAACTCAAGCAGGCAGAAGTTTAATGATTTACTTGCTCAGGGTCACACAGCTGGGGGATCTCTGATACTATATTTGAACTCACATCTTCTTTACTCTAGCTATAGTACCTTATGCTCTGTGCCACATAACTGCCTATTTCAATTTAATAAATTCAATTAAATATTTGTTAAGCCTCTACTCTGGGTCAGATATTATGCTAAGTGCTGGTGTTACAAAAAGAGGTAAAAGACAGTCCTTGCCCTCAAGTAGTTTACTACATTCTAATGGGGGAGACAACATGCAAACAGATATCTACAAAGCAAGCTATGTATGGGAGAGATGGGAAAGAATGAAAAAAAGGAAGAGCACTGGAATTAAGAGGAGTTAGAGAAGGAGATGAGTTTAGTCTGACAAGACCCATTTTTAATGGACTCAATCTGTCTCAATGATCCCTTTCTTTCTACCTCAAAAGTTGTCCCTTTAATAACCCTTTCTAAATGATGTTAGAAATGGATATCATCCTCTCCAGTCTTTAATCTGAAGAAATCACCTTCTTCCCCTGTTTGAAGTTTATCTGTCTTTATCATGGTCCCATTCATTCTGCAAGATTTTTCAAAGATAGGTATTCAGCAAACTCATCCACAAGTTCTTACATTACCCAATCATGGACCTCACCAAGGCCTGGTGGCTTGAAATGATGGAAGGCCACTAGGGTTTTCTTAGCCTTCCTCACTGATCAGGGGTTTCAGTTTCTTGTTAACTATTTCCCCCTAAACTATATTAGAATGCTATAAAGACTTCTTAGACACAAAGACATTTTAGTATTAAAATAACATAAGGGTCATGAACTTAGAGGGATGGGACTGGGTAGGGGTCTTCATGAGAATCTTGCTGAAGAAAAGCAAAGAGATAAACAAGCAGTATGTACTCTTTGTTTCATTTGCCTTACAGGAGAACTTATTCTTTAAAAAAAACACATAGTGCTCAAGATGAGCTAGAAATGGTATTTTTGTAAAGGAATTCAACTGTGTCACCAAGGAAACTTGATATGGTTGAAGCGAGGTGAGACAAAAGGCAGAGGTTGTGTGTACTTGAGGGTATTAGTCAATATAATTCCCAGAAAGATGAACAGAAATTGAGTTGTTTTAGGGACAGCCACTGATCTTCACTTTTGATTTGCCCTATATTGATTGACCAACTAACAATTCACAATGCTGTATTTGACACTGCAATTTAGTCTTTGGCAGGGTTCTGAACCTTAGGTCTATAAACTTTTTTTTAATATCTTAATAACTGTATTTCAATATAGTTTTCCTTTAAAATCCTATATATTTAAAGCATTTAAAAATATAATTCTGAGAATAATTTACCAGACTACTTAAGGGATCTCTCTCTCTCTCTCTCTCTCTCTCTCTCTCTCTCTCTCTCTCACACACACACACACACACACACACACACACACACACACACACACACACACACAAAGCTTGGAACCCCTGTCTTGTCTGAGACACTGAGAAATTAAGTGACTTGCTCATTGTCACATAGCCAGTCTAAGTCAGAGGTTGAATTTGAATTGCAGTGCTCCTGGCTCCAAGGAAAGCACTTAATTCATTATGTCACACTGTTATATGACCAGGCTGTTAAAAGAATCAAATGAGATAATGTACATAAAGAAATACATACATGTTAAGTGTACCATTACTTCCACTGTGAGCTTTCTCATCTTGAGCAAACTCTTTGAAAGTTGGCAGCCATGGAGATCCCACTGGGAGTTCACTTAGCTTTGATACCACAAATTGGCTTTTCAACTTATCATGATGTCATCACCTACACTATTTTTTTTGGATCTGTGTTCTGATCAATTTCCCCAATTCCTAAAATAATAAGAAGGGCTTCTTTTTTTGACCTCCTGCAAGGCTCATTTCAACCCTTTATCTTGAAAGTCTGTTTGTTCACCCTCTGACAGCTCTCTGCAGCTTGTCACCAAGGAGAAGACTGTGGTTAAAACATGCAATTGTATGAATTTCAATATATAGGAGAAAGATGAAAGATGGAAAAAAGGAAGAATAGAAAATAGGTCTGCAGAAAGTCAAGGAATTAACAAAAAGGGTCAAATTACCTGAACTCAAAACCAAAAGACATCAAGGAATGGAAAGCCAAGTGCTAAAATAAGACATAATGGGAGGTGATTAGGGAAAATATCATAATAAAGTGGAGATAATGGTTGGTAACTGGGAAGGAAAATTGTAAAGAACTAGAAATAAATGGGTAAGATAGAATTAAAGGCAGGATAATGAGACCTGAACAATAATCATAGATGAAGTGAGAGATAAACCTGTCATATTATCCTGGTTTGGGCTGGGAACCAATGCATACCTTTCCTATGGGAAGTTTCCAAGTACTTGGTCTGTAATTGTTATTTTCCGGTGTGAAGGGAAGCTGTGTGTGTGTGTGGGGGGGGTGAGATGAAAATTAATTGGAAGTCGAAAAAACCTGGATAATTACTAGAGGGACAAGGCTGTCACTGAATTTAGGTGGGAAAAAAAAAGGAAGTCTGGAGAAAAACCTCTGTCCCTTGTTTCCTCCCAGAAAAGGAATGCATTCCATTAGAGGCTGGCCATAGAATAGAACACTATTAGTCCTTGAGTCACTAAAGCCAAGGTTTGAATGCCATGTGATATACTTCCTATGACCCTGACCAAATGGTAATGTCTTGGAGCCTCAGTTTACTCAAATGTAAAATAGGGATAATCAGGACCATAACTCTAGGGTGAGTGTGAGGGTCAAGTGAGATCATGTATGCAAAGTCCTTTGCCAAACTTCAGGTCTTCTGTAAATGGGAGTAATTATTATTAGCCTGTAGCTGCAAATTATTTCTAGCTCCATCTTAAGAAAAATAGACACCAGAAATCATGAACATTTCAATTTAAAAGTCCCAACTCTCCCCACCGCCCCCATTCCATTTCCAGAAAGTCATTACTGAAACTCCCTTTATTGACTGTTCCTTTGCTTCTGCTCTTGGGTATTTTAAAATCTTCCTTTGTCAGGTCAAATCACAGATCACAGAAATGCACTGTGTTGACTTACATTCAATAGAGTTCAACTAGCATTTTATTAAGTACTGTGCTAAGTGCTTCAGCACTAGGCATCGCTGATGTAAAGACAAAGATGAAATAATACTTGCCTTCAAGGAGCTGACATTTTATTGGGGGGAGGAACATGTAAAATGTAACATTTACATATAAATAATACATTAGGGAAACTTAGGAAACTGAAGAAAGAGAACAATAACATCTAAAGAATTCAGGGAAGGTATTACATGGGTGGCAGCTCTTCTGGTGAGCCTGGAAGGATGATAAAGATTTTAGGACAATAAGAAGTAGGAAAATCAAACAATGGCAAGGATATTAAGCATCTACTATCTGTCAGGTAGAGGCAGTTAGGTGGTACAGTAGCTAGAGTGACCTAAAGTCAGGAAGATCTGAGTTCAAATCCAACCTCAGACACTTACTAGCTGTGTGACCCTAGGCAGTTCACTTCATCTCGTTTGCCTCAGTTTCCTCATCTATAAAATGAACTGGAGAAGGAAATGACAAATTTCTCCAGCAGTTTTGCCCAAAAAAAATTTAAAAACCCAAATGTGATGATGAAAAATCAGACATGACTGAATGAAAGAACAAAATAATTCCTACTCACAAGGAGCTTACATTTTGAAGGGGAGACAATAAGTACATCTAAAAATCTATAGAGCACTAATACAAAATAAATATAAAGAAATGCAAAATAGCTGTATACAAGGCACTATGAGAAGGAGGGTAATGGTGGTCAGGGGTATCAGGAGAGGTTTTATGAAGATGATAACATTTGAAGTGTGTCTTTTTGTTGTTGTTGTTGTTGTTGCTATTTTTTTGGAAGTCAGTTGGGGTTAAGTGACTTGCCCAAGGTCACACAGCTAGTTTTTGTGTTAAAGTGTCTGAGGCTGGATTTGACCTCAGGTCCTCCTGATTTCAGGGCTGGTGCTCTATTCACTGTGCCACCTAGCCATCCCTCTTGAAGTGTGTCTTAACATAAGATAAGGACTCCCGTGAGATAAAGAGGGAGTACATTCCAACCAAGGGAGACATGTAAGAAGTTGCATTCCAAGCAACAGGGACCAACTTACAATGTAAGAAAGCAGATGATAGGGTGTTGAGTTCAAGTAATAGCTTGTAAACCAGTCTGACTGAAATATGGCATATGTGAAGGGTTGAGATGGTAAATTAGGCTAAAAACTAGGGGAGGGCCAGATTGTAAAAGGCATTAATTTTCAGGCTAAGGAAAAGATATGTTATCCTACAGTCAATGGGAAGCCTATTAATGTTTTTGAGCAATACAATACAGTAGTAAACTCAGGTTTTCAGAAGATTGTTTTGACAACTATATGGAGACTGGATTGAGAAAGTAAATGGAATAGAATAAAAGAAGATCAAACAGGCACATATTGCTAGAAGTAGGGTGGTATTATGGATAGAGAACTGACCATGGAGGTGGGAAGACTTGAATTCAAGTTCTCTCTCTGACATATATTGGCAGTATTGACCTGAGTGATCACTTAACCTATAGAGGCTTTTGGTAAATCTCTAAGCATGTAAGTTACAAAGAGGGAATGATCTTGCTTTGGTGGAAGGAATCTCCTCACCTGATAGTTCTCTATATCAGTGAAATCCCAAGTCTAATATTAAATCCCTATAATGGTAGCCCATAGAAGAGCTGATGAGAGCCCAAATTAGAGGAGTGTCTCCAGGAGTGAATAAAATAGTGGGGGGAAAAGCTGGCTCTTGTGGCAGAGGCCTTGAACTTAAATCTCAGCCCTAATGTTTACTCTGTATATGACTTTACCTCCCTGGCCATTAATTTCTTCATCTTTAAGTTTAGGGAATGGACAAAATTACCAATAATAATGTACGTGGCAGAAGTGTCCAAAAAGCCCAAGTAATAATTCCCTATTTTTTCTAGGATGAAATACAAAATCCTCAATGTTACATTTAAAGCTCTCCACATTCTTTCTCCCACCTACTACTCCTACCATATTTCATGTTACTTCATATTTTCTCCATTCGTCAAATGGGCTCATTTGATGTCCCTTATATGTACAGATATCTCATTTCCCTGTCTGTGTTTGCCTTTGTACAAGTGTCACCCCCCCATATCTGAAATACTTTCTTTATCTTTTTCTCAAAGTCAAAGTATAGTTCAAGAGTCATGTCTTTCATGAGGTCTTTCCTAAACGTTCCATTTATCACAACCACTCTTGGAGTGCAGGGTGGCAGGTGAGGGGAGACAGAGGAGAGACAAAGATAGAGGGGGAGGGATGGTGAAAAAGAGATAAACGGAAGGAAGAAGGAAGGAAGGAAGGAAGGAAGGAAGGAAGGAAGGAAGGAAGGAAGGAAAGAAGGAAAATGGGAATGAAGGAAGGAAGGAAGGAAGGAAGGAAGGAAGGAAGGAAAGAAGGAAAATGGGAAGGAAGGAAGGAAGGAAGGAAGGAAGGAAGGAAGGAAGGAAGGAAGAGAGAAAGTGGAGCAAGGAAAGAAGGAAGGAGAGAAAGGGAAGCAAGGAAGGAAGAAAGGAAGGAAAGAAGAAAGGAAGGAAGGAAGGAGAAAAAGGAAAAGAAGTAAGGAAGGAAGGAGAGAAAGGGAAGGAAGGAAGGAAGAAAAGAAGGAAGGACAGAAAGGGAAGGAAGGGAGGGAGGAAGGAAAGGGCTGAGAGAAGAAAGGAACTATATGTGTATATATAAAAATACACACATATGGCTATATGCAGAGATGTATAAACATAAATGTTTATATATGTGTAAGTATATTTGACATAGGGTAAGGATCCATTGCCTTGGTAGATTCTCTCCAGAGGATTTGCAAGAGGGCCTGGATGAAAATCACACTAGCTGAGGAAGACATACATGGAGGAGTTGAAAGGTGTCCGCTAGAATGACTGACCACACCTAGGAGATCACACAGTATCTTTTGTTCCAATCTTCAGTTTTAAGTTGTCTCAGTTTCAACACTGATTTAACAATACAAATACAAATAATTTTAAAGAATTGTCAAATGAACAGCTTTTGTTTGTGTTGCAATCTGAATAGTTTAAGGAAAAAGTTCATTAAAAATTCATGGGTTTCACTCAGTGGGCTTCTTGGAGCACTGTCAGGAGTTCATGGGAAGCTCTTAACCCACAGATGCAGATGACTTTGAATACATTTCTAAAAATATTCTGAGCTCCTTGAGGGCAGCTGCTAAGGCCACATCAATAAGTACAACAGATTCAATTATTTTGACTCAATTTCAGATCAGTTTACTCACACAGTCAATTCGGTGGCCCAGGGATCACTAGCACACAGAATGACACAATCCAGACCTAAAATGTTCTTGACTGACTAATACCTTCAGCTAATTCTAGGAAGAAATGGTAGAGATAAATTGAAAACCTTACATATAGGTTAGAAAATGGACTCCACAAATACAAGATGGAAGAGTCAGGGTTAGAGAATAATTCACATGAAGAGGATCTTGGGGCTAGAGTGGACTATAGGCTTAATAAGGGGCTCAGAATGAAAACAAAAAAAATTGAATAAGAGCTTTGATTCTGAAAGTCAGATAGAGCCAATGGAGTGTGTCTAATATAGTGTTTCTCAAAGTGTGATCTGGGGAGCTCTTAGAATGCCAATACCATTTCAGGGGTTCTATGAGGTAAATATCATATTCATAATAATGCTAAAATGCTTAAGTTTCTAACATGGAGAATACTGATAGATATAACCCATATAAACAAAATCTCTTGGGGAGTCTCAATAATTTTTATGAGAGTGAAAGGATCCCTGAGACCAAAAATCTGGAGAACTACTGTTCTCGTCTAATATCCTTATTTCATGGATGACAAAACAATGACACAAGAAGATTAAGTAATTTGTCCAGAATCAAAACAGGCAGATGATAGAGAAGCCAGTACTTGAATGTAGATCCTATCACTCCAAATCAATAATTCTTCCCCTTGCCCCATCCAGGGGTTTTATTAATGGGGGCACAGCTTCCTAGAGTATGGATGTGCTAGTCCTGTTGACATCTGCTCTGGTCAAACAACCTCACGAGTATTCTGTACAGTTCAGGAAATCAATGTTTTAGACTGGACATTGGAAAACTAAAGAATGCCTAAAGAAAGACAAACACAATGAAGTCTATGTCATATGACATATGAGAGTCTGTTGAAGGCCTGTG
Source organism: Gymnobelideus leadbeateri (assembly GCA_011680675.1). NCBI lineage: Eukaryota > Metazoa > Chordata > Mammalia > Diprotodontia > Petauridae > Gymnobelideus > Gymnobelideus leadbeateri. Next base: position 247,114 of record WOXC01003058.1, read on the forward strand.
AGGTGTATTTAGCCCTGAAAAGAGGACATTGTTATACCTAGGCATTGGCTCACGTTGGGAGATGGTGCTGAAAGCATGTAGTTACTTTACCTCAAATAATAGGCAAGGCTTCCTGAGTTTGGGCTCTAGACTTTGTTCCTATAGACAATGAGTTTATGCAACCTTTATAACCACACAGAGAAGTAGATATAATTTTTATCCTTATTGATGCGGAAACTGAGGTGGAGGAAAATTGACTTGCTCTGGGTCAGATGATTGATGAGTATCAGAGACCGAATTCAAAGTCATGCCATCCTAACTCCAAGTCTGATATCCTATCCACTATGGCACATAATTACCGCAATCTGTAGAGAACAAGACAGTATGGGACAAGCATCTTGAAAGAAATACATAAACATCTAGTTATGAGAATAATCATGCTGATGAGACTATACATTGTATACATTGACATATCATATGCATGTACAATGCATAATGAGTAAACTGGTCTACAAGTCATAGCTTAAATTATATGCAGATATTCCCTGCCTAGTTCTAGTCAACCACATGGAAGCTTAAATGGAAAGCTTCCAGCCATTTGTAGGGCTCTCAATGTTTCGTTCTGTCCTCTGTAGTCTCCTGAAAGAGTAAGAGACTAGACGTTCTGTTCCTACTTCTCTTGGCTGTTGACAGGCTTCTGCACTGTTCCATGGGCTGAGACCTTTACTTTAGTATTATATTGCCTTCCAGCTAGAGCAAAAATAGAATCCTAGGGTTTCTGCTCCTCCCTTTCTTCCTTTCTCTTCCAGTACCCAGAGAGAAGCCTGGATGTCCATTCTTCCTAGCATTCTTACTTGCTAGATCTCCTCGGATCTAGAGATGAGCCACATGTTACAAGCCTAGCTTCATAGCTTCCCCACCTTCTCCTTCTACCAGGAGTTGAGAAACCCATACACTTGTATTCAGGCAGATAACTCTAGACATAGGACAAGTATCAATTATAATCAATTAGAATATTTATAGGATTGATTCTGAGCCTTATATTTTATAATAAGTAATGTGTGTATACATAGATAATATATAAACATATATATCTACATATGTATTATATATAAGTCACTATTGATAGATTTCTGTTGTGTTGATTGTTTATTCATCTGATGGTCCATGCACTTGGTAGTTCAACTTTTACTAGATGGACATGTTAATACTTGGTTTGAAATTCCCATATATATTCTGATGATATCCATGGAATATCTCTCTCTAGAAGAGGGATTTTGGTTTTGTTTTTTTTTTGTTTGTTTGTTTGTTTTTGTTGTTGTTGTTGTTTTGCATTTTAGAGGGCAATTGGATTAAGTGGCTTGCTCAAGGTCACATGACTAGTTTTTGTCTTAAGTGTCTGAGGATGGATTTGAATTCAGGTCCTCCTGACACCATGGCCGGTGCTTTATTCACTGCACCACCTAGCTGCCCTAGAAGAGGGATTCTTAACCAGGAGTCTGAAAACTTATTTTTAAATTAACTTTTTATATTGTGATATAGTCTATTTAATGCATGTAAAATATTACTTTTTCCTCTCTTGGATCTACTTCTCACTCTTCAGAATTTAACATCATGTCTTAGCTTCTTTTTCATCGTAGAAGTTCCTTCTTCCCTTGTGGTCTTTTTACCTGAAGTATACCTTCACTCATGAAGCCCCTTTCTCTCACTCATGATTTCTTCCTGGAATTCATTTTTGAGAAAGGGCTCACGATAACAATTCATCTTTTTTCTCCTGGCTCTGTTCTTCATTCTGAACTTGGCCACCACCACTTTATTCAAGTTCCTTCCCTCTTTTACTTTTCAGCTCCTTTTTAGTGATTATTCTCACCTTTTATAATATTATTTTCTGAGAGTAGGGACTCTCTATCTTTTTAATTATCTTTGTATCCCCACAAGGTCCAGTGCCTGGCACAGAGTAAATGATTGACATATGGTCATTGATGACTTGAGAAGGGATTGGTAGGCTTCTTTAGACTGCCAAGGATTAAAATCATTATTTTAAAGAAAACTATAGGGTGCAGTTAGGTGGCACAGTGAATAGAACACTGGCCCTGAAGTCAGGAGAACGTGAGTTCAAATCTGGCCTCAGACACTTGACACAGTTATTAGCAGGGTGACCTTGGATAAGTCTCTTAACCTCAGTTGCGTTGCCTTCCCCCCTACAGAAAGAAAGAAAGAAAGAAAGAAAGAAAGAAAGAAAGAAGGAAGGAAGGAAGGAAGGAAAGAAAGAAAGAAAGAAAGAAAGAAAGAAAGAAAGAAAGAAAGAAAGAAAGAAAGAAACAAAGAAAGAAAGAAACAAAGAAGGAAAGAAAGAAAGGAAAAAAGAAAGAAAAATACAGAGGATAGGGGTTTAACTTTTCCTGTACACTAAGACCAAGGCCAAAAATTCTAGGAGTCCTAGAACCCCAATACATTTAGAGGTACAGCAGTCCAAAAACGGACAAAAAGTTGGTTCATTCCTTCTTCCTCCCTAGTTCTATTAATAATGAGCAATTTCATTAGTTAGGGCAATCCTTCCACATATCCAAGCTGCAATCTCTCTATAACTTACTAGGTGAACTTTAAGGGTTTGTTGTTAGCAAAAAATTCATCACCCTTGGGCTAACCTAATGACTTATTCCCCATTTAATGAAGCTGGCCCTCAGAACAAGTTATTCAATTCATTAGCAAGTCAGTACTAGAATATTTGCTTCATAGGATTTGCTTAAACTTGCCTTCTGTAGGCACAGCCATCAAAAACCCAAATTCACCTCCTTGGCAAAATTAATCATTCAAAAATGACCTTCAAAGAAGCAAGGCAGCATAGCCATGTCAAATTGTGTCTATCTGGATTTTACAGTTGCAGCAAAAAAAGAAAAATATTTAGGGACATGGGCCAAGAATCAGAAAATCTGAGTTCTAGCTTTGGTTCTTCCATTAGTCAGCAAGTGACCTTGGTTGAGCTCCTTGGAGGTTTTCAAGAAGAGGATGAATGACCACTTTCCAGGTAGCTTAGGACTGGAATTCTTTTCAGGTATAAGTTTGGACTAAGAAACACTAGTTACCCAATAACCTTGGGCAAGTCACTTTTCTTTGGGCCTCAGCTTTCTCCTCTGTGGAACAATAGAGCTGAGATTGTACAGTGTAATCTCTAAGGTTCTGTTCAAATGACTTTTCCCAATCAGGAGTTTAGAACTTACACAAGGACTTGTGATTTTACTGGGTAACAAGGACTCTTTGCCTTCTCAGATCATGACCAGTCTATAAATTGGAGTCTCAGAAGGATGTCTGGGATTTAGAGTGACTTGCCCAATGTCACCCATTTAGTTTCAAGGATGGAATTCTGACCCAGTTCTTCCTGAATCCAAATATAGTACAACATCCACTATACCACACTGCCAACCCACTGTGAGTTTACAAAGTAGAAAAATCAACAGAGAGATTGTCAACTCAATATGATTGGGGAAATTACTAGGTTAAAGATCATAGAAAAGGAGTCAATGAGAAAGCTAAGACAGAAGCTAGAGGTTAAAAAAAAGTGACTACCCTAACAATCAACTTAAAAAAACAATAGAGGAAAGTATATTATTAAGACATTTCTTTGAGAATCAAATGGCAACTGAAAGGAGCAAAACAAGGGTAATTTCGAGGCCATACATGGTTATACAATTACTTTTCAAGCTCCTGAAATGTAAATGCCTAATGCTTACAAGCAATTACAAGGCAATTATAGAGAAAGAGATTGTTGAATTCACTCTTCATTCAGGTACTGTGATAAGACTCTTTCAGTCAGGCTATGTAATTTGAATAAACTAATTGCCATATGAAATGCTGAAATTAAAAGGCAGGTGTCTTGCCAAGAACTTGATTCATAGAGAAAGCTCTTGTCTCTCAGTACAATGACTTTTCCTTGAAGTAGGATGGGCATGCCAAGTGTGTAGGGACACGAGGTGTGTTAGAGATAACCTAGTTGAAGAGCTTCATTTGCCAGCAGAGTCAATTGTGGCCCAAGTTGGGGAGGTGATTTATCTAACCCTACCCAGCTTAGCTGCAGTATGAATCATACCTATAGTCCAAGGCTCCTGAATTTCTAGGACATTGGTCTTTCCAGTATTCCCTATAGGAAAGGACAAAACTGGTGATGAAAACGGGTAGGCAGTACTCCCTAAGGCAAACCTCAATGCAATTTTATTGCTTTAGTAGTGGGTATAAGTATTGTAGGGAGACTTGCTATTGAGGTCATTTTTGCTTCCTATTAAGTGTCTATGAAGGTCAAGCAAAGGACGATGAGAAGCAAGATTAGGCTTCTTCTAAACTGTAAGTTTGGTCCTTTTCTTTATTTCATGGTATTTCTTATTACCACCCCTGCATATGTCATGTTTTATCATTTTTTTAACTAAATAAAATAAAAAAAATAAATTTGTTGTGAGGATTGATACAAATTTCATGACACTTCTGCAGATAGAGATGGCCAACAGAGGTCTCTACACATTTCCAAAGCTTACACTTCTCTACCTGTTTTGTAGTTAGAGGGGAAAGGGACTATATTTTCAGTGCCAGAAGTGATCAGACACATGACTAGTCAGAAAAGCACCCAGAAGAAGACAAGAGTCTTAAATCGTGATCCTAACTCTGTCAATAAATGGCATGTGACCTTGGGTCAAGAATTCCACTTTTTGAGTCCCAGTTCCCTTAACTGGAAAATGGAAATGGGTTGGAGAAGACGGATGGTTGGCCTGTGAGTTCTCCAAGGTCTTTTATAACATCCCAGGATTATAGCATTCACTGTTAGGATATTCAATTTAATTCCAATCAACATTTATTGAGTACTTATGGTGTACAAAATATAGGCTTTGGAAATTTAAAGGCAAAAGCAAAAATTCTGTTTTCAAAGACTGAAATTGTCATATTTGTTTATTTTTTTAGTTCAATCCCAGATTTTCAAAACTTGGAAAAATGGCATACAATGCTTATGGCACTTTGTAATTATTATTTTTGTAATTATCAATATTTTTGTAATTATCAATCTTGCTTTAAGTTTTTTTTCTTCTTTAAATATCTCTTTTAGTTTACAAGGACCTGACTTCTGGTCCAATAGTTGGGTAATTCTACTTATTGATACTATATTTACATAACAAAAACAAAAAGTGTGAAAACAGATGGCTAAAAGATTTTAAAACAAAGCTATTTTTAAGTACTGGTCCTTTATTCAAGACTTTTTGGTGCTGTAGTTTAATGACCCATAGCCTTGAAAAAGTTCTTTATCTTGATATAACAGCATAATAACATTAGTATACCTTGATATAAGAGTATAATTACACATTATACAATTTTATCTGATACCTCTTGGAGGGTAAAGGAAGATAAAGTGTACATTTAAATGGAAAAATCAATAGATGGCAATTAAGATAACCAAGGAGTGTCATTTCCAAAGGGTCTTAGGAAACACCCTTATTTCTCTTCCTAGTACAAGAGACTGCTAAAACTCTCCATCTTGGTCTGTTGACTAATTCTAAAAGGCATTTAATAAGGCCTCACTGAATTCCACAGAAGAGATTGGAGATAGTGAGGCCTATCAAGGAAAGAAAAAGTCAGGGAGGAGAGAGATGAAGGTTCATGGCTTCTCCATAAGTCTGCAGCAAAGCAGACCTTAGCAAATTTGGCTTCCTAGGAGTAAGATTATGGATTCATCCACCAGATCTTTCAATTTCTCCTTGATGTCTTCCTCTAGTTCTGTCAAACTCAAATAGAAATGAATCCTTGTGGACTGCATATTGAATTAGAAAACCACAAATTAATATTATCTGTTATATTATAATTTAATTTAATAATCATTTTTCAATTATATTTTAATCTGGTTCAGGCTCACTTGTTAGCTTTGTGGCATAAGTTCAACACCACTAACTTACACCAAGTAGGTGCTTAATAATTATGTGGTGAATAGAACTGAATTTCTATTTCAAATTCAGTTGAACTCAGACACAGCCAAACACTAGAACCAATATCATATACTCTAGGTGTATGGCAGTGCTCCAAGGTAGAACGGAAAGGGGATACTTTAAGGAAGAAATGCCAATTTTATCAACATTCCCCAAGTGAGGTTTGTCTGTTGTTGTTGTATTTCAGCTTCCTATTATTTTTCAGTAAATATAATCCCTCAGAACTCTCAGAATTTTTATCCATGCCTCATCACAATTGCTACCACCATTTCCTAGGCAATGCAGTGAATAGGGTGATGCTCTTAAAGTCAGAAAGATCTGAGTTTGAATGATATTTATTGGCTGTGTGATCCTAAGCAAACAACTTGATCTCTGAGCCTTGTTTGTAAAATGAGTTTCAATAGTTGTAAAATGACATAATACTCACTGGGTTACTATGAGGATGAAATGAAATAATATATGTAAAGCACCTTGAAAACCTTAAAGTACTATGTAAATGATAACTGTTGTTATAAGGGCATATGATGATGATGATAATTCAAAATAAAAGAAAACAGAAGTGGAATTAAGCTGAGTCCCTTCTTCAATGGTTTAAATGTCAATCAACAATCTAAGAAAAGAAGCTCTTTTCTTAATAGGATGTATTAGAACAGCAGTTTTCAAAGTGCAATCCTAAGGTAATAACACCAAGATATCTTGATTTATAATGACAAATACCAACAGATATAACTCAGATAAAATCTCTTTAATTTTTGAGGCCAAAAAGTTTGATTTTGATTCAAGCCATAATAACATGGATTATTGTCATCTTCTTCATTATAGCTAGCCTTCATATAGCACCTACTAAGTGCCAGTTACTATGTTAAATTGATTTATAAATATTATTTCATTTGATACTCATTGAAATCTTGGAAAGTAGAGGTTAATATGTCTCTGATTTTGTTGTTCTTCAGTCATTTTTTAAGTTATATCTGACTCCCCATGACCCCATTTGAGGTTTTCTTGGCAAAGGTAATAGGATGCTTTGTCATTTCTTTCTCCAGATCATTTTACAAGTGAGGAAATTGAGGCAAGCAGGATTAAGTGACTCACCCAGAGTCACACAAGGTTGTAAGTGTCTGAGGCTGGATTTGTACTCACATCTTCCTTACTCTAGGGCTAGCATTCCATCCACTATACCACCTAGCAGCCTTATGATAATATAATGTTACTTGTTTTTTGGTCTATTTGTTTTTTTCCTGCTTGGATCCAGACAACAGAACTAGGAGCAATGAATAAACCTTTTAAAGAATCACACTGAGGGTTGTTGTAAGGATAGAGGTACCCAAGAGTGGAATGGTGCATCATAGAAGTTGATGGCCTCCCCTTCACCAGAGGTCTTCAGTCCAAGGCTTGGTACCACTTGTCAGGTATATTCCTGAGGAGATCCTTGGTCAGGTGTGACTTGGTGTACATGGACCCTGAGTTTCCTTCCAAATCTGAGCTTCTGGGATTCTCATTCTCAGATTCTGTTTCCCAAAGTGGACATAAAATAAGCCAGTCTCTGGAGATACCTAAACTATCATCGCCCTCCGGTTCTGGTAAAATAAAGCTTCTGTTTAATCTATGGAAGGTAATTGAGCCACAAGAGCAAGAGCTCTTGTCCAGAGACCTCGAGGTCAATATTTGACTCTGCCTTTTATTTTACACATGACTGTATGTCTTCTTTAGTGGAATATAAGTTACTTGAGAGCAGAGACCTTTTTATTTTTGTCTTAGAAACTCTAGGACCTACTGTAGTATCTGCTATGTAATATGCATGTTAGAAATGCTTGTGGATTCATTGACCTTGGGGAAGTCACTGAACCTCAGCCTTCTTCAGCTGGCTGCTAGGTGACACCATAGTGGAGAGAGCGCTGGGCCTAGAGTCAGGAAAACCTGAGTTCAGATCCAGTCTCTGTAACAGTAAGTACCCTAGCACACCCAAGATGACCTGTCAGCACAAGTTCTTTGATCTGCTTAAAGGAAAGCAACTTTTAAGGGGGTCAACAATCTTCTTTTAACTACTTTCACTAGTTCAAGGGAAAGGTCAGTACCCTGAATGTCAGAGAAAATACAAGCAGAGAAATTAGATAGAAATCAACAGACAGGGCTCAGGCTGTCTAAACATAGCAATATTGCTATACATTTTACATACATCACTGGATAGAGGGAGCACAGACATTTGAGCAGTCAGAGGGCTTTGAACAAATGGCTACTAAGAATTTTGACTAGGAAATCAAAAGATCCTTCTCATGAGTGAACTCCCCAAATAAAATGCCAATTCAGAGTATGTATATACTTCTCAGAGCCAGAAGGTATCACAACCCACATGATTCATGGCCTAATCAACTTAGTACCAAAAGATGTGGAAGCCTTCCTACAAGATAGCCTCCCCCTAAGCAAGCTCCTCCTTAGGCAAGCCCCTCCTCCAATAGGCTCCATGTGAGGTCTATTAATGGGAGGGGAAGATCTAATTATCCCATTAACATTACAGACTCATACATTTACTAGCTCTATGACCCTGGGCAAGTCACCTAAGCATTGTCTGTCCCAATTTGTTCAACTGTGAATAAAAGGGGGGTGAGGGTAAAATAATTGCACCTATCTACCAGAGTTTCAGTGAAGATCAAATGAGTTAATTCTTGTAAGTTGCTTACTACAGTGCCCGGCATATTGAAGGGGCTTAGTAAATGATAAGTTTCTTCTTTCTTTCATTCCTTCTTCACTCCTTACATTCCTTCCTTCTTTCTTTCCTTCCTTTTTCCTTCTTCCCTTCCTTTTTTCTTTCCTGCCTCCCTTTCTTCCTTCTTTTCTTCCTTCCTTCCTTCCTTCCTTTCTACCTCCTTCTTTCTCTCCATCTCTTTCTTCCTACTTAATGGGAATAATAATGTGTGAACTGCCTATGTCTTGTGACTGAGATGTGTAAAGTTTTGTAACAAATGATCTACATATGAGAGGATTACATAACGTAAAGGTAAAAGGGAGTGTGGATGTCATTAATTCTAACATTTTATAGAGGAGGAAACTGAGACCCAGAGAGCAGAAGTAACTTACCCATGCCCCCAAGGGAGTAAGTAGGAAGTAATTGATAAAAGGAGATGTATGATTTATAAGTGCTCGTGCATAATCATAGGATCTTGCCACACTCTTAGTCCAGAGTACTCTCCCTAATGCCATTTTCTCAACTCACCACAATAACTAATATGTTGTAGTGCAAAAGCTCATGGGGAGACAGCCCTCCATCCAAACAGACTCCTATCTGACCTCTATTTTCTCCTTGCCAAGCAAAGTGGAAAGAAAAGAAAAAAAAACAATCTGACTACAATTCCCAGTAAAGAAAACTAACCCCTATACACACACACGCACACACACACAGTAGGACTTGAAGATTCTAAACATAATCTAAGAGATAACCAAGTATTAGGGGCATTGATGCTTAGAAAGTCTTCCTTATGAAAATTTAATTTACACCATTAGCTATGTAAAGAACAATCTATGAAAAAAAAAAGTGTGTGAAGCCCTGCACATCCTTCGATGATTTGATGTCATCATAAACCACCTAGGTTTTGCTCTCATGGTTACTGTGATACAATATCAGGTCCTCAGTGTATCTCTTGCTTTTTCTCCTGCAGTGTACGTCAATTATTAATACTAGTTCATAATATGCACCACCTACCACTTCTCTGTCTGAATTTTCATCTGCTCTGTGTGTGTTTGTCTGTGTGTGTGTGTGTGTGTGTGTATGCGTGTGTATGCTGTAGGAATTTCCCAAGGTGATGGACTACAAGTGAACCACATCTCATTTTCTCTCTTCTTTGTCTAGATCCAACACACAAAGCCTGAATTAACCATCCTACCCATCCCCTCCTCTACCTACCCCCCACCCTGACAAGACAATAGATCACAGAGAGGCAGCTAAGCAACCCAGGTGGGAACTGGCTACGTGGACCACACAACTGTGTTTAATGCCAGGATGAACAGGTGTGAATTTTGTTGATGCAACAGAAATAAACAGCAAAATAGAAGCCAACAGACCCAACACAACTTTACTAGAGTGGGAAGCAATAAAGGTAGTTCTGGGTCCCCTTATTGCAAATTCACTTTCATGTCCCATAGTAAGGTTTTCCAGTTCTTTCTTGTATGTATGATGCTGGATCAATCTTGCTTATTGTTCTTTCCCTTCTCTAAAGATGTCAGACAAAAAGCCCCAAAGGAAAACCAAAGGAAAAGAAGGTCTGAAAGGAAAAAAGAATAAAAAAGGAGAACAAGAAGGAAGATGTGACTGAAACAATGTTGATAAAAAACTTGAACACACTGCAGTCAGAACCTACTGCTGGCCCAAGGGAACGGTAGATACTCCAGGTCTGCAATGTTTTCCCAGAAAGCCATGTACTAGTGGGAATATGCTGCCCCCAAAACCTGGATTGAAAGAAAAAAGGATGAGAAGGTGCCTTTTACTATCTCAAAGCCAGTTGGTGGGGATAAGAGTGAAGAAATCAATGGTAAAGATTCAAAAATTGCTTAGGTATTACTCTACTGAGGATATATCAAGAAGGATGCTAAGTCATGGCAAAAAGCCAGCAGCTGGGGGCGATGGCAGAGTAGAAACAGCTCATCCAAGCCACTCTGCCCCCAGATTCCCCCCAAACTATGTAAAAGGGGACTCTGAACAACTTCTGGAGCCCCAGCACCCACAGAACGACACAAAGAAGCTAATCTCCCACTGAGGACAGCCCAGCAGCCCAGCAGGAAGGACCAGCAGAGCGTTCTGGGAGCCAGCAGGGTGTGTGGTAATATGAATACATATGTGGTTACATATATGGATACAGTTATATATGGATAGAGGGCATAGGTTGAATTTGTTGGGAAGGTAGAATACTCAAGGGATGAAATTATGAGGTGAGAGAGGAAAGTGGCAAGAGGAGATGGGGAGAGACAGGGTAGGATAAACTATCTCATGTAGAAGAAGCAAGGGGAAGTGGTTGCAAGGGAAGGGGGAGAATAGGAAGGCAAAAAGGCAAAACTACATTCTCATTGCATTTGGTTCAGGGAGAGAATGACATACATACTAAATGGGATATCTCAACTTGCAGCAGAATAGGAGGAAGGGGGATGAGAGGTGGGATGATGGATGGGAGGACATCCTGGGGGGAGGGGAGGTTGGAAGTACTCACTATAGAAGAGGGACAGGATCATATAGGGAATGGACCAAGTGGGGGGTGGGATGAGTGGGAGGGAATTATAAGCAGCCTTGTACAATAGATCTACTATGATAATATTTTGCATAGCTAGACATGTACAACATATACTGAATTACTTATCTCCCCAGAGGGAATGGGTGACAAGGGAGGAAGGAAATGGATCTGAAATTCGAGGTCATAACATTAAATGTTCCAAATATATATAAATACTATTATTAATACTCTTTTGCTTGTAATAGGGAGATAAGATGTGCAGCCATTGGGACACAAAGATTTACCTTCCTCTAATGGAAAAGTCGATGGGGGTATGGGAGAAGGTATCAGAGAGAGCAGATTGGAGGAAGTGATATCTTGTGGGACTACTACTCTGGGATGTTGGGTAGGGGCATAATGGGGGGAAAATGATTGTAACTCAAAATCTGGCAGAAATGAATGATGTAAAACAGAAGTTAATAAAGCATTTGTTTAAAAAAAAAAAAGAATGCTTGAAAGTCCTCTATTCCACTGAATGACCATATTTTCCCCTGAAACAAAATACTCAGTTTTGCTGGGTAGGTGACCCTTGGGTTCAGTCCCAGCTCTTTTGCCCTCTGGAATATCATATTCCATGCCCTTCGATCCCTCAGTGTAGAAGCTGCCAGGTCCTGGGCTATTCTGATTGTGTTTCCACAATATTGAAATTGTTTCTTCCTGGCTGCTTGTAGTATTTTCTCCTTGATCTGGGGATTCTGGAACCTGGCTATAATATTCCTGGGAGTTTTCTTTTTGGGATCTTTTTCAGGAGGTGATCTGTGGATTCTTTCAACCTCTATTTTGCCCTCTGGATCTAAAACATCAGGGCAATTTCCCTTGAGAATTCCTTGAAGGGTGATTTCTAGGTTCTTTCTTTGATCATGGCTTTCAGGTAGTCCAGTAATTTTTAAATTGTCTCTCTGGATCTATTTTCCAGGTCAGTGGTTTTTCCCATGAGATATTTCACATTGCCTTCTAATCTTTCATTTGTTTGGATCTGCTTAACAGCATCTTGATTTCTCATAAAGTCATTAGCTTCCATTTGTTCCAGTCTAACTCTGAAGGAATGAATCTCCTCAGTGAACTTTTGAGATTCTTTTTCCATCTGGCAAATTTTACTTTTTAAGGCATTCTTCTCCTCGTTGCCCTTTTGGGCCTCCTTTGCCATTTGAGTTAGTCTATTTTTTAGGGTGTTGTTTTCCTCAGTCAGGCTGTTGACCCTGATTTCATACTTTTCCTGCATCCTTCTCATTTCTCTTTCCAATTTTTCCTCCACTTCTCTTATTTGATTTTTAAAGTCCTTCTTAAGGTCCTCTGTGGCCTGCAACCCGCTCATGTTTTCCCCTGGGGCTTTTGGAGCAGGACTTCTGACCTCACAGTCCTTTTCCCGCTATATGCCCCCAAAATATGAGTCTAGGGTTGCATTTTTCTGTTTCCTTTGCCTTGGCATGTTGCCACTTAATTACTTGACTTTTGGGCTTGTTGCCACACTATGGCTTTAAGTCCAGATAGATGAATTTTCGTCCTGAACGTGTGGGGGGCAACTTCCGTTTCTGGCAAGCTGTAAACCCACCCACGACTTCCACCCTTGATCACAATCCAGATCCAGGGAGGTTAAAGCAAGAGCGATTACCCCCCCAAGACTGATCGCTGGATCTCCCTACAATTAATTGCAGGCCAGGAGCTGGAGCTGCCTCTGAAAACTACAAAAGGGCTTTTCTTCTCAGTGGCTTCTTGCCCCCAGGGGAGGGAGCCGGCACATTCCCGCAAATACAGGTCCCAAAGTCCATAGGACACTAACCTCTTACTTTGTCCTAGGCATGTCTATGTTGATAATTCTGGAGTCACCACAGCTGCTGGTGTTCTGGGGTTCCTCCAGCCGGCTGCTGGCCCTGCCACCCTGGGGCTAAAACCTCGGCTCATGTGGACCTGGGCTCAGATCTGCTCTGCTTCCTGAGCTCTGCGCATTGCCTGCTGCCGGCTCCAAGACTGCTGTACTGGTCCTTCCTGCAGGGCTGCTGGGCTGTCCTCAGAGGGAGGTTAGCTTCTCTGTGTCGTTCTGTGGGTGCTGGGGCTCCAGAAGTTGTTCAGAGTCCCCTTTTACATAGTTTGGGGGGGATCTGAGGGCAGAGTGGCTTGGATGAGCTGTTTCTACTCCGCCATCTTGGCTCCGCCCCCCAATACTCTTTTGCTTGTAACTCGGAGATAGGATGTGCAGGCATTGGGACAAAAAAATTCACCTTCCTCTAATGGAAAAGTCGAAGGGGGTATGGGAGAAGGTATGGGAGAGAGCAGATTGGAGGAAATGATATCTTGCAGGACTGCCGTTCTGGGCGGGTGGGTAGGGGATAAACAGGGGTGGGGGGGAAATGATTGTAACTCAAAATTTGGCAGAAATGAATGATGTAAAACAGAAGTTAATAAAGCATTTGTTAAAAAAAAAAGCCAGCATCTGGCTAGTGGCTTGCAACTGGTGACTGGACCTCTGCCTTTCAATCATGTTACTTTGAGAAGGACCCATCAGAATTTTGTCATTGCCACTTCTACCTGTTATCCTTTCAGGTGTGAAAATTTCAAATCACCTTACCCATGCTTACTTCAAAAAGAGGCTCCGTAAACCTAGACACCAAGGAGAGATTTTTGACACAGAAAAAGAGAAATGCAAAAAATATAGAGCAGCACAAGGCTGATCAGAAAACAGTAGACTCTTAGATTCTGCCTCAAATCAATAAAATTCCTCAACTCCGTGGTACTTGCATTCTGTCTTCTCTCTCTCCAATGGAGTTTATTCTCACAAACTGGCATTTGAAATGCCTTGAAGAGAACTCTTATTAAAATATTTTAAAAGATTAAAAATGTTCTTATATGTGAGAGTCCCATAGCTCTTAGAGAATCTACTGGATGATCAGTATCTCAGAAATTCCTAAATAAACACTTCAGGCTTTCTTTATTCCTATCTCTCTGTAAGAATACTAGCACATCATTCCCCAATTGATAAATGGTCAAAGAATATGAACGGGAAGTTTTCAGAGAAAGAAATTAAAGATATGTGCAAGCATATAAAGAAATACTCTAAATCACTTTTGATTAGAGAAATGCAAATCAAAACATCTCTGAGGTACCACATCTCTCCAGTCAGATTGGGTAAGATGACAAAACAGGAAAATGACAAATGCTGGAGAGGATGTGGGCAAATTGGAACACTAATGCATTGCTGGTGGAGTTGTGAACTGATCCAACCATTCTGGAGAGCAATCTGGAATTATGCCCGAAGGGCTATGAATAAGTTCATACCCTTTGACCCAACAATACCACTTCTAGGGTTATATCCCAAAGAGATTGTAGAAGTGAGGGGAAGACCCATATGTACAAAAATATTCATAGCAGCTCTTTTCATGGTTCCAAAGAACTGGAAATTAAAGGGTTGCCCATCAATTGGGGAATGGCTAAACAAGTTGTGGTATATGCATGTAATGGAATACTATTGTGCTATAAGAAAGGAGGAGGAGACGGATTTCATATTTACCTGGAGAAGCTTATACAAACTGATGCTGAGTGAGAAGAGTAGAACCAGGAGAAATTTATATACAATCACAGACACAACATATGTGTGATGACCAACTATGACAGACTGGACTCTTCTCAGCAATGCAGTGATATAAGTCAATCCTGAAAGACTTATGAAGGAGAGAGATGTGACATCCAGAGAAATAACTAGAAAGAACTGAGCTTGAATCCTGATGGAAGCAAACTACTTGATCTTTTTATTTTCATTGTTTGGTTTTATTTCTTCTTTACCATTTTTCATCCCATCTAGTAAAAGTTGCCTTTGTAACTTGACTAATGTCTAATGTGAAAGTATTTGCAGATCCTATACTGGACTATATGCCATCATGGGAGTGGGGGGAGGGAGGGAAGGGAAATTTGAAACTCAAGGAACTATGGAATGGAATCTTGTGAAATAAAAATAAAGAAATAAAAAAAGGATACTAGCACATTTACTTCAGAATCATAGTATGGTGGTATATTAAGAGAAACGGATGGCCACTGCCATCACCCAGAGATGCCAAACCCCCTGTCTGTCCATCCACTGCTACTGCTCACTCTGGGCACAGAACCTTTAGTCATGGATAAAAATGAGCTGGTACAGAAGGCCAAATGGGTAAGTAGGCTGAAAGACATGATGAAATGGCAGCCTGTTTGAAGTCTCTAACTGAGTGAGGAGCTGAATTATCCAATGAGAAGAAGAATTTCCTCTCTGTTACTTAAAAAAGGTCGTAGGGGGCCAAAGATCATCTTGGAGGGTTTTTCAAGTATTAAGCAAAAGAAGGGAGGGCAGATGACCCAAGAATACAGAGAGAAAATTGAAACAGAACAAATAGATATCTACAATGATGCACTGTCTCTACTGAAAAAAAAGTTCTTGATGCCTAATGCTTCACAAGTAGAAAGCAAGGTTTTCTATTTGAAAATGAAAGGAGACTACACCATTTCTTGGCTGAGGCTGGTGCTGGTGATGACAAGAAAGGAATAGCAGATGGATCCCAACAAGCATGTCAAGAAGCCTTTGTAATCAGCAAAAAGGACATGTAACTATCACATCCTATAAGATTGGGTCTGGCCTTGAACTTCTCTGTATTCCATGATGAGATCCTGAACTCTCCAAAGAAGACTGCTCCCTTGCAAAGATAGCTTTTGATGAAGAAATTCCTGAACTTGATATATTAAGTAAAGAAGGATTATACAAAGACAGCACACTAATAATGCAATTATTGAGAGACAGGTTGACATTACAGATATTGGACTCCAAGTCAATGACAGTGAAGAAGGAGGAGGGGAAAATTCCTTCCAACTTTTGTCTGATTCATTTTAAATTTACACAGTAGACCAAATGGTCATATACAATGTCCCCCAAATAGTCTTTGTTTTTGATTTATGACAGGTTTGTGTAACTTCTATTTGTATTTGTATATTTCTCATGTGGTTTTTAATGTTTAATATTAGGGGAATAGAGCCATTTAATACATTGTCACTGTTACCATTTTTCATCTGAGTTGGCCAATATGGCTTTAAGTAATTTGTATATACATTTTACATGTTTGGCATACTACTTTTGGCACACTGTGATTTCACAAGTATTAAAACAGCGTTAAAACAGCTTCTATCTCTAAGCAAAGAAAACTGCCTCCATGTTGGGCTGTCATGGTGGTGGGATAAAGGCATGATTGGCTCTAGCCACAGGTATAGTTATTTTGAGTACTTTATGGTTAGAACACTCATGGCTGTGGTGGAAACAGATGTCCCATAGATATAACATTGTCATTGCATGTGTATCTGTGGAATACAAAGTCTCACTGAGTTCACCTTTATGATTGCAGTTACAAAAGTATTCTTTAAGACAAAGCTTTAGCCCAGTCAATTTACTCTGGATAAATGCAGAAATAGTTCACATTCCATTATTTGTAAAGTTGCCTGCTGTTTGTTTTCATT